>CAKAJI010000686.1:357294-380917 GCA_916610255.1 Lasioglossum lativentre | reverse complement strand
AAGGCATTTTCAATGATAGTCTGCAAATATTACGTTATATTATAAGGTATTTTGAACGATACACTGCATATTAGATTATATTATAAGGTATTTTGAATGATACACTGCATATTAGATTATATTATAAGGTATTTTCAATGATACACTGCATATTCCGTTATATCATAAGGTATTTTCAATGATACACTGCATATTACGTTATTATAATGTATTTTCAATGATACACTGCATATTACGTTATATCATAAGGTATTTTCAATGATACACTGCATATTAGATTATATTATAATGTATTTTCAATGATACACTGCATATTGCGTTATATTATAAGGTATTTTCAATGATACACTGCATATTACGTTATATAATAAGGTATTTTCAATGATAGTCTGCATATTACGTTGTATTATAAGGGATTTTCAATGAGACACTGCATATTCCGTTATATTATAAAGTATTTTCAATGATACACTGCATATTACATTATATTATAAGGTATTTTCAATAATACACTGCATATTACGTTATATTATAAGGTATTTTCAATGATGGACTGCATATTACATTACATTATAAGGTATTTTCAATGATACACTGCTAATTACGGTATATTATAAGGTTTTTTCAATGATACACTGCATATTACGTTATATTATAAGGTATTTTCAATGATACACTGCATATTACGTTATATTACAACGCATTTTCAATGATACACTGCATATTACATTATATTATAATGTATTTTCAAAGATACACTGCATATTACGTTATATTACAAGGCATTTTCAATGATAGTCTGCAAATATTACGTTATATTATAAGGTATTTTGAACGATACACTGCATATTAGATTATATTATAAGGTATTTTGAATGATACACTGCATATTAGATTATATTATAAGGTATTTTCAATGATACACTGCATATTCCGTTATATCATAAGGTATTTTCAATTATACACTGCATATTACGTTATTATAATGTATTTTCAATGATACACTGCATATTACGTTATATCATAAGGTATTTTCAATGATACACTGCATATTAGATTATATTATAATGTATTTTCAATGATACACTGCATATTGCGTTATATTATGAGGTATTTTCAATGATACACTGCATATTACGTTATATTATAAGGTATTTTCAATGATACGCTGCATATTACGTTATATTACAAGGTATTTTCAATGATAGACTGCATATTGCATTATTTAATAAGGTATTTTCAATGATACACTGCATATTGCATTATTTAATAAGGTATTTTCAATGATACACAGCATATTACGTAATATTATAAGGTATTTTCAATGATACACTGCATATTACGTTATATTATAAGGTATTTTCAATGATACACTGCATATTACGTTATATTATAAGGTATTTTCAATGATACACTACATATTACGTATATTATAAGGTATTTTCAATGATAGACAGCATATTACATTACATTATAAGGTATTTTCAATGATACACTGCATATTACGTTATATTATAAGATATTTTCAATGATAGACTGCATATTACATTACATTATAAGGTATTTTCAATGATACTCTGCATATTACGTTATATCATAAGGTATTTTCAATGATACACTGCATTTTACGTTATATTATAAGGTATTTTCAATGATAGACTGCATTTTGCGTTATATTATAAGGTATTTTCAATGATACACAGCATATTCCGTTATATTATAAAGTATTTTCAATGATACACTGCATATTACATTATATTATAAGGTATTTTCAATAATACACTGCATATTACGTTATATTATAAGGTATTTTCAATGATGGACTGCATATTACATTACATTATAAGGTATTTTCAATGATACACTGCTAATTACGGTATATTATAAGGTTTTTTCAATGATACACTGCATATTACGTTATATTATAAGGTATTTTCAATGATACTCTGCATATTACGTTATATTATAAGGTATTTTGAACGATACACTGCATATTAGATTATATTATAAGGTATTTTCAATGATACACTGCATATTGCGTTATATTATAAGGTATTTTCAATGATACACTGCATATTACGTTATATGCAACGCATTTTCAATGATACACTGCATATTACATTATATTATAATGTATTTTCAAAGATACACTGCATATTACGTTATATTACAAGGCATTTTCAATGATAGTCTGCAAATATTACGTTATATTATAAGGTATTTTGAACGATACACTGCATATTAGATTATATTATAAGGTATTTTGAATGATACACTGCATATTAGATTATATTATAAGGTATTTTCAATGATACACTGCATATTCCGTTATATCATAAGGTATTTTCAATGATACACTGCATATTACGTTATTATAATGTATTTTCAATGATACACCGCATATTACGTTATATCATAAGGTATTTTCAATGATACACTGCATATTAGATTATATTATAATGTATTTTCAATGATACACTGCATATTGCGTTATATTATGAGGTATTTTCAATGATACACTGCATATTACGTTATATTATAAGGTATTTTCAATGATACACTGCATATTACGTTATATTACAAGGTATTTTCAATGATAGACTGCATATTGCATTATTTAATAAGGTATTTTCAATGATACACTGCATATTGCATTATTTAATAAGGTGTTTTCAATGATACACAGCATATTACGTAATATTATAAGGTATTTTCAATGATACACTGCATATTACGTTATATTATAAGGTATTTTCAATGATACACTACATATTACGTTATATTATAAGGTATTTTCAATGATACACTGCATATTACGTTATATTATAAGGTATTCTCAATGATACACGGCATATTACGGTACATTATAAGGTATTTTCAATGATAGACTGCATGTTACGTTATATTATAAGGTATTTGCAATGATACACTGCATATTACATTACATTATAAGGTATTTTCAATGATACTCTGCATATTACGTTATATCATAAGGTATTTTGAACGATACACTGCATAATGCATTATTTTATAAGGTATTTTCAATGATACACTGCATATTACGTTATATTATAAGGTATTTTCAATGATACACTGCATATTACGTAGTATCGTAAGTATTTTCAATGATACACTGCATATTACGTTATATTATAAGGTATTTTCAATGATACACTACATATTACGTTATATTATAAGGTATTTTCAATGATAGACAGCATATTACATTACATTATAAGGTATTTTCAATGATACACTGCATATTACGTTATATTATAAGATATTTTCAATGATAGACTGCATATTACATTACATTATAAGGTATTTTCAATGATACTCTGCATATTACGGTACATTATAAGGTATTTTCAATGATAGACTGCATGTTACGTTATATTATAAGGTATTTGCAATGATACACTGCATATTACATTACATTATAAGGTATTTTCAATGATACTCTGCATATTACGTTATATCATAAGGTATTTTGAACGATACACTGCATAATGCATTATTTTATAAGGTATTTTCAATGATACACTGCATATTACGTTATATTATAAGGTATTTTCAATGATACACTGCATATTACGTTATATTATAAGGTATTTTCAGTGATACACTGCATATTACGTTATATTATAAGGTATTTTCAATGATACACTACATATTACGTTATATTATAAGGTATTTTCAATGATAGACAGCATATTACATTACATTATAAGGTATTTTCAATGATACACTGCATATTACGTTATATTATAAGATATTTTCAATGATAGACTGCATATTACATTACATTATAAGGTATTTTCAATGATACTCTGCATATTACGTTATATCATAAGGTATTTTCAATGATACACTGCATATTACGTTATATTATAAGGTATTTTCAATGATACACTGCATATTACGTTATATTATAAGGTATTTTCAATGATAGACTGCATTTTACGTTATATTATAAGGTATTTTCAATGATAGACTGCATTTTGCGTTATATTATAAGGTATTTTCAATGATACACAGCATATTACGTTATATTATAAGGTATTCTCAATGATACACTGCATATTACATTATATTATAAGGTATTTTCAATGATACACTGCATATTACATTATATTATAAGGTATTTTCAATGATACACTACATATTACGTTATATTATAAGGTATTTTCAATGATACACTGCATATTACGTTATATTATAAGGTATTCTTAATGATACACGGCATATTACGGTATATTATAAGGTATTTTCAATGATAGACTGCATGTTACGTTATATTATAAGGTATTTGCAATGATACACTGCATATTACATTACATTATAAGGTATTTTCAATGATACTCTGCATATTACGTTATATCATAAGGTATTTTCAATGATACACTGCATATTACGTTATATTATAAGGTATTTTCAATGATACACAGCATATTACGTTATATTATAAGGTATTCTCAATGATACACTGCATATTACGTTATATTATAAGGTATTTTCAATGATACACTGCATATTACGTTATGTTATAAGGTATTTTCAATGATACACAGCATACTACGTCATATTATAAGGTATTTTCAATGATACACTGCATATTGCATTATATTATAAGGTACTTTCAATGATAGACTGCATATTACGTTATATTATAAGGTATTTTCAATGATACACTGCATATTACGTTATATTATAAGGTATTTTCAATGATACACTTCATATTACGTTATATTATAAGGTATTTTCAATGATACACTGCATATTACGTTATATTATAAGGTATTCTCAATGATACACGGCATATTACGGTATATTATAAGGTATTTTCAATGATACACTACATATTACGTTATATTATAAGGTATTTTCAATGATACACTGCATATTACGTTATATTATAAGGTATTCTTAATGATACACGGCATATTACGGTATATTATAAGGTATTTTCAATGATAGACTGCATGTTACGTTATATTATAAGGTATTTGCAATGATACACTGCATATTACATTACATTATAAGGTATTTTCAATGATACTCTGCATATTACGTTATATCATAAGGTATTTTCAATGATACACTGCATATTACGTTATATTATAAGGTATTTTCAATGATACACAGCATATTACGTTATATTATAAGGTATTCTCAATGATACACTGCATATTACGTTATATTATAAGGTATTTTCAATGATACACTGCATATTACGTTATATAATAAGGTATTTTCAATGATAGTCTGCATATTACGTTGTATTATAAGGGATTTTCAATGAGACACTGCATATTCCGTTATATTATAAAGTATTTTCAATGATACACTGCATATTACATTATATTATAAGGTATTTTCAATAATACACTGCATATTACGTTATATTATAAGGTATTTTCAATGATGGACTGCATATTACATTACATTATAAGGTATTTTCAATGATACACTGCTAATTACGTTATATTATAAGGTTTTTCAATGATACACTGCATATTACGTTATATTATAAGGTATTTTCAATGATACACTGCATATTACGTTATATTATAAGGTATTTTCAATGATAGACAGCATATTACATTACATTATAAGGTATTTTCAATGATACACTGCATATTACGTTATATTATAAGATATTTTCAATGATAGACTGCATATTACATTACATTATAAGGTATTTTCAATGATACTCTGCATATTACGTTATATCATAAGGTATTTTCAATGATACACTGCATATTACGTTATATTATAAGGTATTTTCAATGATACAGTGCATATTACGTTATATTATAAGGTATTTTCAATGATAGACTGCATGTTACGTTATATTATAAGGTATTTTCAATGATAGACTGCATTTTGCGTTATATTATAAGGTATTTTCAATGATACACAGCATATTACGTTATATTATAAGGTATTCTCAATGATACACTGCATATTACGTTATATTATAAGGTATTTTCAATGATACACTACATATTACGTTATATTATAAGGTATTTTCAATGATACACTGCATATTACGTTATATTATAAGGTATTCTTAATGATACACGGCATATTACGGTATATTATAAGGTATTTTCAATGATAGACTGCATGTTACGTTATATTATAAGGTATTTACAATGATACACTGCATATTACATTACATTATAAGGTATTTTCAATGATACTCTGCATATTACGTTATAAGGAAGGTATTTTCAATGATACACTGCATATTACGTTATATTATAAGGTATTTTCAATGATACACAGCATATTACGTTATATTATAAGGTATTCTCAATGATACACTGCATATTACGTTATATTATAAGGTATTTTCAATGATACACTGCATATTACGTTATGTTATAAGGTATTTTCAATGATACACAGCATACTACGTCATATTATAAGGTATTTTCAATGATACACTGCATATTGCATTATATTATAAGGTACTTTCAATGATAGACTGCATATTACGTTATATCATAAGGTATTTTCAATGATACACTGCATATTACGTTATATTATAAGGTATTTTCAATGATACACTTCATATTACGTTATATTATAAGGTATTTTCAATGATACACTGCATATTACGTTATATTATAAGGTATTCTCAATGATACACGGCATATTACGGTATATTATAAGGTATTTTCAATGATACACTGCATATTACGTTATATTATAAGGTATTTTCAATGATAGACTGCATTTTACGTTATATTATAAGGTATTTTCAATGATAGACTGCATTTTACGTTATATTATAAGGTATTCTCAATGATACACTGCATATTACGTTATATTATAAGGTATTTTCAATGATACACTACATATTACGTTATATTATAAGGTATTTTCAATGATACACTGCTAATTACGGTATATTTTAAGGTTTTTTCAATGATACACTGCATATTACGTTATATTATAAGGTATTTTCAATGATACTCTGCATATTACGTTATATTATAAGGTATTTTGAACGATACACTGCATATTAGATTATATTATAGGTATTTTCAATGATACACTGCATATTGCGTTATATTATAAGGTATTTTCAATGATACACTGCATATTACGTTATATTACAACGCATTTTCAATGATACACTGCATATTACATTATATTATAATGTATTTTCAAAGATACACTGCATATTACGTTATATTACAAGGCATTTTCAATGATAGTCTGCAAATATTACGTTATATTATAAGGTATTTTGAACGATACACTGCATATTAGATTATATTATAAGGTATTTTGAATGATACACTGCATATTAGATTATATTATAAGGTATTTTCAATGATACACTGCATATTCCGTTATATCATAAGGTATTTTCAATGATACACTGCATATTACGTTATTATAATGTATTTTCAATGATACACTGCATATTACGTTATATCATAAGGTATTTTCAATGATACACTGCATATTACGTTATATTATAAGGTATTTTCAATGATACACTGCATATTACGTTATATTACAAGGTATTTTCAATGATAGACTGCATATTGCATTATTTAATAAGGTATTTTCAATGATACACTGCATATTGCATTATTTAATAAGGTATTTTCAATGATACACAGCATATTACGTAATATTATAAGGTATTTTCAATGATACACTGCATATTACGTTATATTATAAGGTATTTTCAATGATACACTACATATTACGTTATATTATAAGGTATTCTCAATGATACACTGCATATTACGTTATATTATAAGGTATTTTCAATGATACACTGCATATTACGTTATATTATAAGGTACTTTCAATGATAGACTGCATATTACATTACATTATAAGGTATTTTCAATGATACACTGCATATTACGTTATATTATAAGGTATTTTCAATGATACACAGCATACTACGTCATATTATAAGGTATTTTCAATGATACACCGCATATTGCATTATATTATAAGGTACTTTCAATGATAGACTGCATATTACATTACATTATAAGGTATTTTCAATGATACAGTGCATATTGCGTTATATTATAAGGTATTTTCAATGATACACTGCATATTACGTTATATCATAAGGTATTTTCAATGATACACTGCATATTACGTTATTATAAGGTATTTTCAATGATACACTGCGTATTACGTTATATCATAAGGTATTTTGAACGATACACTGCATATTAGATTATATTATAAGGTATTTTCAATGATACACTGCATATTGCGATATATTATAAGGTATTTTCAATGATACACTGCATATTACGTTATATTACAACGCATTTTCAATGATACACTGCATATTACATTATATTATAATGTATTTTCAAAGATACACTGCATATTACGTTATATTACAAGGCATTTTCAATGATAGACTGCATATTACGTTATATTATAAGGTATTTTCAATGATACACAGCATATTACGTTATATTATAAGGTATTCTCAATGATACACTGCATATTACGTTATATTATAAGGTATTTTCAATGATACACTGCATATTACGTTATGTTATAAGGTATTTTCAATGATACACTGCATATTACGTTATATTATAAGGTATTTTCAATGATACACTGCATATTACATTACATTATAAGGTATTTTCAATGATACTCTGCATATTACGTTATATCATAAGGTATTTTCAATGATACACTGCATATTACGTTATATTATAAGGTATTTTCAATGATACACAGCATATTACGTTATATTATAAGGTATTCTCAATGATACACTGCATATTACGTTATATTATAAGGTATTTTCAATGATACACTGCATATTACGTTATATTATAAGGTATTTTCAATGATACACAGCATACTACGTCATATTATAAGGTATTTTTCATGATACACTGCATATTGCATTATATTATAAGGTACTTTCAATGATAGACTGCATATTACGTTATATCATAAGGTATTTTCAATGATACACTGCATATTACGTTATATTATAAGGTATTTTCAATGATACACTTCATATTACGTTATATTATAAGGTATTTTCAATGATACACTGCATATTACGTTATATTATAAGGTATTCTCAATGATACACGGCATATTACGTTATATTATAAGGTATTTTCAATGATAGACTGCATGTTACGTTATATTATAAGGTATTTGCAATGATACACTGCATATTACATTACATTATAAGGTATTTTCAATGATACTCTGCATATTACGTTATATCATAAGGTATTTTCAATGATACACTGCATATTACGTTATATTATAAGGTATTTTCAATGATACACTGCATATTACGTTATATTATAAGGTATTTTCAATGATACACTGCATATTACGTTATATTATAAGGTATTTTCAGTGATACACTGCATATTACGTTATATTATAAGGTATTTTCAATGATACACTACATATTACGTTATATTATAAGGTATTTTCAATGATAGACAGCATATTACATTACATTATAAGGTATTTTCAATGATACACTGCATATTACGTTATATTATAAGATATTTTCAATGATAGACTGCATATTACATTACATTATAAGGTATTTTCAATGATACTCTGCATATTACGTTATATCATAAGGTATTTTCAATGATACACTGCATATTACGTTATATTATAAGGTATTTTCAATGATACACTGCATATTACGTTATATTATAAGGTATTTTCAATGATAGACTGCATTTTACGTTATATTATAAGGTATTTTCAATGATAGACTGCATATTACGTTATATTATAAGGTATTTTCAATGATACACAGCATATTACGTTATATTATAAGGTATTCTCAATGATACACTGCATATTACATTATATTATAAGGTATTTTCAATGATACACTGCATATTACATTATATTATAAGGTATTTTCAATGATACACTACATATTACGTTATATTATAAGGTATTTTCAATGATACACTGCATATTACGTTATATTATAAGGTATTCTCAATGATACACGGCATATTACGGTATATTATAAGGTATTTTCAATGATAGACTGCATGTTACGTTATATTATAAGGTATTTGCAATGATACACTGCATATTACATTACATTATAAGGTATTTTCAATGATACTCTGCATATTACGTTATATCATAAGGTATTTTCAATGATACACTGCATATTACGTTATATTATAAGGTATTTCAATGATACACAGCATATTACGTTATATTATAAGGTATTCTCAATGATACACTGCATATTACGTTATATTATAAGGTATTTTCAATGATACACTGCATATTACGTTATATAATAAGGTATTTTCAATGATAGTCTGCATATTACGTTGTATTATAAGGGATTTTCAATGAGACACTGCATATTCCGTTATATTATAAAGTATTTTCAATGATACACTGCATATTACATTATATTATAAGGTATTTTCAATAATACACTGCATATTACGTTATATTATAAGGTATTTTCAATGATGGACTGCATATTACATTACATTATAAGGTATTTTCAATGATACACTGCTAATTACGGTATATTATAAGGTTTTTTCAATGATACACTGCATATTACGTTATATTATAAGGTATTTTCAATGATACACTACATATTACGTTATATTATAAGGTATTTTCAATGATAGACAGCATATTACATTACATTATAAGGTATTTTCAATGATACACTGCATATTACGTTATATTATAAGATATTTTCAATGATAGACTGCATATTACATTACATTATAAGGTATTTTCAATGATACTCTGCATATTACGTTATATCATAAGGTATTTTCAATGATACACTGCATATTACGTTATATTATAAGGTATTTTCAATGATACAGTGCATATTACGTTATATTATAAGGTATTTTCAATGATAGACTGCATTTTACGTTATATTATAAGGTATTTTCAATGATAGACTGCATTTTGCGTTATATTATAAGGTATTTTCAATGATACACAGCATATTACGTTATATTATAAGGTATTCTCAATGATACACTGCATATTACGTTATATTATAAGGTATTTTCAATGATACACTACATATTACGTTATATTATAAGGTATTTTCAATGATACACTGCATATTACGTTATATTATAAGGTATTCTCAATGATACACGGCATATTACGGTATATTATAAGGTATTTTCAATGATAGACTGCATGTTACGTTATATTATAAGGTATTTGCAATGATACACTGCATATTACATTACATTATAAGGTATTTTCAATGATACTCTGCATATTACGTTATATCATAAGGTATTTTCAATGATACACTGCATATTACGTTATATTATAAGGTATTTTCAATGATACACAGCATATTACGTTATATTATAAGGTATTCTCAATGATACACTGCATATTACGTTATATTATAAGGTATTTTCAATGATACACTGCATATTACGTTATGTTATAAGGTATTTTCAATGATACACAGCATACTACGTCATATTATAAGGTATTTTCAATGATACACTGCATATTGCATTATATTATAAGGTACTTTCAATGATAGACTGCATATTACGTTATATCATAAGGTATTTTCAATGATACACTGCATATTACGTTATATTATAAGGTATTTTCAATGATACACTGCATATTACGTTATATTATAAGGTATTTTCAATGATACACTGCATATTACGTTATATTATAAGGTATTCTCAATGATACACGGCATATTACGGTATATTATAAGGTATTTTCAATGATACACTGCATATTACGTTATATTATAAGGTATTTTCAATGATAGACTGCATTTTACGTTATATTATAAGGTATTTTCAATGATAGACTGCATTTTACGTTATATTATAAGGTATTCTCAATGATACACTGCATATTACGTTATATTATAAGGTATTTTCAATGATACACAGCATACTACGTCATATTATAAGGTATTTTCAATGATACACCGCATATTGCATTATATTATAAGGTACTTTCAATGATAGACTGCATATTACATTACATTATAAGGTATTTTCAATGATACTCTGCATATTACGTTATATTATAAGGTATTTTCAATGATACACTGCATATTACGTTATATCATAAGGTATTTTCAATGATACACTGCATATTACGTTATTATAAGGTATTTTCAATGATACACTGCGTATTACGTTATATCATAAGGTATTTTGAACGATACACTGCATATTAGATTATATTATAAGGTATTTTCAATGATACACTGCATATTGCGATATATTATAAGGTATTTTCAATGATACACTGCATATTACGTTATATTACAACGCATTTTCAATGATACACTGCATATTACATTATATTATAATGTATTTTCAAAGATACACTGCATATTACGTTATATTACAAGGCATTTTCAATGATAGACTGCATTTTACGTTATATTATAAGGTATTTTCAATGATACACAGCATATTACGTTATATTATAAGGTATTCTCAATGATACACTGCATATTACGTTATATTATAAGGTATTTTCAATGATACACTGCATATTACGTTATGTTATAAGGTATTTTCAATGATACACTGCATATTACGTTATATTATAAGGTATTTTCAATGATACACTGCATATTACATTACATTATAAGGTATTTTCAATGATACTCTGCATATTACGTTATATCATAAGGTATTTTCAATGATACACTGCATATTACGTTATATTATAAGGTATTTTCAATGATACACAGCATATTACGTTATATTATAAGGTATTCTCAATGATACACTGCATATTACGTTATATTATAAGGTATTTTCAATGATACACTGCATATTACGTTATATTATAAGGTATTTTCAATGATACACAGCATACTACGTCATATTATAAGGTATTTTTCATGATACACTGCATATTGCATTATATTATAAGGTACTTTCAATGATAGACTGCATATTACGTTATATCATAAGGTATTTTCAATGATACACTGCATATTACGTTATATTATAAGGTATTTTCAATGATACACTTCATATTACGTTATATTATAAGGTATTTTCAATGATACACTGCATATTACGTTATATTATAAGGTATTCTCAATGATACACGGCATATTACGTTATATTATAAGGTATTTTCAATGATAGACTGCATGTTACGTTATATTATAAGGTATTTGCAATGATACACTGCATATTACATTACATTATAAGGTATTTTCAATGATACTCTGCATATTACGTTATATCATAAGGTATTTTCAATGATACACTGCATATTACGTTATATTATAAGGTATTTTCAATGATACACTGCATATTACGTTATATTATAAGGTATTTTCAATGATAGACTGCATGTTACGTTATATTATAAGGTATTTTCAATGATACACAGCATATTACGTTATATTATAAGGTATTCTCAATGATACACTGCATATTACGTTATATTATAAGGTATTTTCAATGATACACTACATATTACGTTATATTATAAGGTATTTTCAATGATACACTGCATATTACGTTATATTATAAGGTATTTTCAATGATACACTACATATTACGTTATATTATAAGGTATTTTCAATGATACACTGCATATTGCATTATATTATAAGGTATTTTCAATGATACACAGCATATTACGTTATATTATAAGGTATTCTCAATGATACACGGCATATTACGGTATATTATAAGGTATTTTCAATGATACACTGCATATTACGTTATATTATAAGGTATTTTCAATGATACACAGCATACTACGTCATATTATAAGGTATTTTCAATGATACACTGCATATTGCATTATATTATAAGGTACTTTCAATGATAGACTGCATATTACATTACATTATAAGGTATTTTCAATGATACACTGCATATTACGTTATATTATAAGGTATTTTCAATGATACACAGCATACTACGTCATATTATAAGGTATTTTCAATGATACACTGCATATTGCATTATATTATAAGGTACTTTCAATGATAGACTGCATATTACATTACATTATAAGGTATTTTCAATGATACTCTGCATATTGCGTTATATTATAAGGTATTTTCAATGATACACTGCATATTACGTTATATCATAAGGTATTTTCAATGATACACTGCATATTACGTTATTATAAGGTATTTTCAATGATACACTGCGTATTACGTTATATCATAAGGTATTTTGAACGATACACTGCATATTAGATTATATTATAAGGTATTTTCAATGATACACTGCATATTGCGTTATATTATAAGGTATTTTCAATGATACACTGCATATTACGTTATATTACAACGCATTTTCAATGATACACTGCATATTACATTATATTATAATGTATTTTCAAAGATACACTGCATATTACGTTATATTACAAGGCATTTTCAATGATAGACTGCATTTTACGTTATATTATAAGGTATTTTCAATGATACACAGCATACTACGTCATATTATAAGGTATTTTCAATGATACACTGCATATTGCATTATATTATAAGGTACTTTCAATGATAGACTGCATATTACGTTATATCATAAGGTATTTTCAATGATACACTGCATATTACGTTATATCATAAGGTATTTTCAATGATACACTGCATTTTACGTTATATTATAAGGTATTTTCAATGATACACTGCATATTACTTTATGTTATAAGGTATTTTCAATGATACACTGCATATTACGTTATATTATAAGGTATTTTCAATGATACACTGCATATTACATTACATTATAAGGTATTTTCAATGATACTCTGCATATTACGTTATATCATAAGGTATTTTCAATGATACACAGCATATTACGTTATATTATAAGGTATTCTCAATGATACACGGCATATTACGGTATATTATAAGGTATTTTCAATGATACACTGCATATTACGTTATATTATAAGGTATTTTCAATGATACACAGCATACTACGTCATATTATAAGGTATTTTCAATGATACACTGCATATTGCATTATATTATAAGGTACTTTCAATGATAGACTGCATATTACATTACATTATAAGGTATTTTCAATGATACACTGCATATTACGTTATATTATAAGGTATTTTCAATGATACACAGCATACTACGTCATATTATAAGGTATTTTCAATGATACACTGCATATTGCATTATATTATAAGGTACTTTCAATGATAGACTGCATATTACATTACATTATAAGGTATTTTCAATGATTCTCTGCATATTGCGTTATATTATAAGGTATTTTCAATGATACACTGCATATTACGTTATATCATAAGGTATTTTCAATGATACACTGCATATTACGTTATTATAAGGTATTTTCAATGATACACTGCGTATTACGTTATATCATAAGGTATTTTGAACGATACACTGCATATTAGATTATATTATAAGGTATTTTCAATGATACACTGCATATTGCGTTATATTATAAGGTATTTTCAATGATACACTGCATATTACGTTATATTACAACGCATTTTCAATGATACACTGCATATTACATTATATTATAATGTATTTTCAAAGATACACTGCATATTACGTTATATTACAAGGCATTTTCAATGATAGACTGCATATTACGTTATATTATAAGGTATTTTCAATGATACACAGCATACTACGTCATATTATAAGGTATTTTCAATGATACACTGCATATTGCATTATATTATAAGGTACTTTCAATGATAGACTGCATATTACGTTATATCATAAGGTATTTTCAATGATACACTGCATATTACGTTATATCATAAGGTATTTTCAATGATACACTGCATATTACGTTATTATAAGGTATTTTCAATGATACACTGCGTATTACGTTATATCATAAGGTATTTTGAACGATACACTGCATATTAGATTATATTATAGGTATTTTCAATGATACACTGCATATTGCGTTATATTATATGGTATTTTCAATGATACACTGCATATTACGTTATATTACAACGCATTTTCAATGATACACTGCATATTACATTATATTATAATGTATTTTCAAAGATACACTGCATATTACGTTATATTACAAGGCATTTTCAATGATAGTCTGCAAATATTACGTTATATTATAAGGTATTTTGAACGATACACTGCATATTAGATTATATTATAAGGTATTTTGAATGATACACTGCATATTAGATTATATTATAAGGTATTTTCAATGATAGACTGCATGTTACGTTATATTATAAGGTATTTTCAATGATACACAGCATATTACGTTATATTACAACGCATTTTCAATGATACACTGCATATTACATTATATTATAATGTATTTTCAAAGATACACTGCATATTACGTTATATTACAAGGCATTTTCAATGATAGTCTGCAAATATTACGTTATATTATAAGGTATTTTGAACGATACACTGCATATTAGATTATATTATAAGGTATTTTGAATGATACACTGCATATTAGATTATATTATAAGGTATTTTCAATGATAGGACTGCATGTTACGTTATATTATAAGGTATTTTCAATGATACACAGCATATTACGTTATATTATAAGGTATTCTCAATGATACACTGCATATTACGTTATATTATAAGATATTTTCAATGATACACAGCATACTACGTCATATTATAAGGTATTTTCAATGATACACTGCATATTGCATTATATTATAAGGTACTTTCAATGATAGACTGCATATTACATTACATTATAAGGTATTTTGAACGATACACTGCATATTAGATTATATTATAAGGTATTTTCAATGATACACTGCATATTACGGTATATTATAAGGTATTTTCAATGATACACGGCATATTACGTTATATTATAAGCCATTTTCAATGATAGACTGCATATTACGTTATATTATAAGGTATTTTCAATGATACACTGCATATTGCGTTATATTATAAGGTATTTTGAACGATACACTGCATATTACATTATATTATAAGATATTTTCAATGATAGACAGCATATTACATTACATTATAAGGTATTTTCATGATACACTGCATATTACGTTATATCATAAGGATTTTCATGATACACTGCATATTGCATTATATTATAAGGTATTTTCAATGATACACAGCATATACGTTATATTATAAGGTATTCTCAATGATACACGGCATATTACGGTATATTATAAGGTATTTTCATGATACACTGCATATTACGTTATATTATAAGGTATTTTCAATGATACACAGCATACTACGTCAATTATAAGGTATTTTCAATGATACACTGCATATTGCATTATATTATAAGGTACTTTCAATGATAGACTGCATATTACATTACATTATAAGGTATTTTCAATGATACTCTGCATATTGCGTTATATTATAAGGTATTTTCAATGATACACTGCATATTACGTTATATCATAAGGTATTTTCAATGATACACTGCATATTACGTTATTATAAGGTATTTTCAATGATACACTGCGTATTACGTTATATTACAACGCATTTTCAATGATACACTGCATATTACATTATATTATAATGTATTTTCAAAGATACACTGCATATTACGTTATATTACAAGGCATTTTCAATGATAGTCTGCAAATATTACGTTATATTATAAGGTATTTTGAACGATACACTGCATATTAGATTATATTATAAGGTATTTTGAATGATACACTGCATATTAGATTATATTATAAGGTATTTTCAATGATACACTGCATATTACGGTATATTATAAGGTATTTTCAATGATACACTGCATATTACGTTATATTATAAGGTATTTTCAATGATACACAGCATACTACGTCATATTATAAGGTATTTTCAATGATACACTGCATATTGCATTATATTATAAGGTACTTTCAATGATAGACTGCATATTACATTACATTATAAGGTATTTTCAATGATACACTGCATATTACGTTATATTATAAGGTATTTTCAATGATACACAGCATACTACGTCATATTATAAGGTATTTTCAATGATACACTGCATATTGCATTATATTATAAGGTACTTTCAATGATAGACTGCATATTACATTACATTATAAGGTATTTTCAATGATACACTGCATATTACGGTATATTATAAGGTATTTTCAATGATACACGGCATATTACGTTATATTATAAGCCATTTTCAATGATAGACTGCAAATATTACGTTATATTATAAGGTATTTTCAATGATACACTGCATCTTGCGTTATATTATAAGGTATTTTGAACGATACACTGCATATTACATTATATTATAAGATATTTTCAATGATAGACAGCATATTACATTACATTATAAGGTATTTTCAATGATACACTGCATATTACGTTATATTATAAGATATTTTCAATGATAGACTGCATATTACACTACATTATAAGGTATTTTCAATGATACTCTGCATATTACGTTATATCATAAGGTATTTTCAATGATACACTGCATATTACGTTATATTATAAGGTATTTTCAATGATACACTGCATATTACGTTATATTATAAGGTATTCTCAATGATACACTGCATATTACGTTATATTATAAGGTATTCTCAATGATACACTGCATATTACGTTATATTATAAGGTATTCTCAATGATACACTGCATATTACGTTATATTATAAGGTATTTTCAATGATAGACTGCATGTTACGTTATATTATAAGGTATTTTCAATGATACACTGCATATTACGTTATATTATAAGGTATTTTCAATGATACACAGCATACTACGTCATATTATAAGGTATTTTCAATGATACACTGCATATTGCATTATATTATAAGGTACTTTCAATGATAGACTGCATATTACATTACATTATAAGGTATTTTCAATGATACTCTGCATATTGCGTTATATTATAAGGTATTTTCAATGATACACTGCATATTACGTTATATCATAAGGTATTTTCAATGATACACTGCATATTACGTTATTATAAGGTATTTTCAATGATACACTGCGTATTACGTTATATTACAACGCATTTTCAATGATACACTGCATATTACATTATATTATAATGTATTTTCAAAGATAAACTGCATATTACGTTATATTACAAGGCATTTTCAATGATAGTCTGCAAATATTACGTTATATTATAAGGTATTTTGAACGATACACTGCATATTAGATTATATTATAAGGTATTTTCAATGATACACTGCATATTGCGTTATATTATAAGGTATTTTCAATGATACACTGCATATTACGTTATATCATAAGGTATTTTTAATGATACACTGCATATTACGTTATATTATAAGGTATTTTCAATGATACACTGCATATTACGTTATATTATAAGCTATTTTCAATGATACACAGCATATTACGTTATATTATAAGGTATTTTCAATGATACACTGCATATTACGTTATATTATAAGGTATTTTCAATGATACACTGCATATTACGTTATATTATAAGGTATTTTCAATGATAGACTGCATATTACGTTATATCATAAGGTATTTTCAATGATACACTGCATATTACATTATATTATAAGATATTTTCAATGATACTCTGCATATTACGTTATATCATAAGGTATTTTCAATGATACACTGCATATTGCATTATATTATGAGGTACTTTCAATGATAGACTGCATATTACATTACATTATAAGGTATTTTCAATGATACACTGCATATTACGGTATATTATAAAGTATTTTCAATGATACACGGGATATTACGTTATATTATAAGCCATTTTCAATGATAGACTGCAAATATTACGTTATATTATAAGGTATTTTCAATGATACACTGCATATTGCGTTATATTATAAGGTATTTTGAACGATACACTGCATATTACATTATATTATAAGATATTTTCAATGATTGACAGCATATTACATTACATTATAAGGTATTTTCAATGATACACTACATATTACGTTATATTATAAGGTATTTTCAATGATACACTGCATATTGCATTATATTATAAGGTATTTTCAATGATACACAGCATATTACGTTATATTATAAGGTATTCTCAATGATACACGGCATATTACGGTATATTATAAGGTATTTTCAATGATACACTGCATATTACATTACATTATAAGGTATTTTCAATGATACTCTGCATATTACGTTATATCATAAGGTATTTTCAATGATACACTGCATATTACGTTATATTATAAGGTATTTTCAATGATACACTGCATATTACGTTATATTACAAGGCATTTTCAATGATAGTCTGCAAATATCACGTTATATTATAAGGTATTTTGAACGATACACTGCATATTAGATTATATTATAAGGTATTTTGAATGATACACTGCATATTAGATTATATTATAAGGTATTTTCAATGATACACTGCATATTCCGTTATATCATAAGGTATTTTCAATGATACACTGCATATTACGTTATTATAAGGTATTTTCAATGATACACGGCGTATTACGTTATATCATAAGGTATTTTGAAGGATACATTGCATATTAGATTATATTATAAGGTATTTTCAATGATACACTGCATATTGCGTTATATTATAAGGTATTTTCAATGATACACTGCATTTTAGATTTTATTATAAGGTATTATCAATGATAGACTGCATGTTACGTTATATTATATGGTATTGTCAATGATAGACTGCATCTTACGTTATATTATAATGTATTTTCAAAGATAGACTGCATAATGCATTATTTTATAAGGTATTTTCAATGATACGTTGCATATTAGATTATATTATAAGGTATTTTCAATGATACTCTGCATATTGCGTTATATTATAAGGTATTTTCAATGATACACTGCGTATTACGTTATATCATAAGGTATTTTGAAGGATACATTGCATATTAGATTATATTATAAGGTATTTTCAATGATACACTGCATATTGCGTTATATTATAAGGTATTTTCAATGATACACTGCATATTACGTTATATCATAAGGTATTTTCAATGATACACTGCATATTACATTATATTATAAGATATTTTCAATGGTACTCTGCATATTACGTTATATCATAAGGTATTTTCAATGATACACTGCATATTACGTTATATTATAAGGTATTTTCAATGATACACTGCATATTACGTTATATTATAAGGTATTCTCAATGATACACTGCATATTACGTTATATTATAAGGTATTTTCAATGATACACTACATATTACGTTATATTATAAGGTATTTTCAATGATAGACTGCATATTACGTTATATTATAAGGTATTTTCAATGTTACACGGCATATTACGTTATATTATAAGCCATTTTCAATGATAGACTGCAAATATTACGTTATATTATAAGGTATTTTCAATGATACACTGCATATTGCGTTATATTATAAGGTATTTTGAACGATACACTGCATATTACATTATATTATAAGATATTTTCAATGATACACAGCATATTACGTTATATTATAAGGTATTCTCAATGATACACGTCATATTACGGTATATTATAAGGTATTTTCAATGATACACTGCATATTACGTTATATTATAAGGTATTTTCAATGATACACTGCATATTACGTTATATTATAAGGTATTTTCAATGATACACAGCATACTACGTCATATTATAAGGTATTTTCAATGATACACTGCATATTGCATTATATTATAAGGTACTTTCAATGATAGACTGCATATTACATTACATTATAAGGTATTTTCAATGATACTCTGCATATTACGTTATATTACAACGCATTTTCAATGATACACTGCATATTACATTATATTATAATGTATTTTCAAAGATACACTGCATATTACGTTATATTACAAGGCATTTTCAATGATAGTCTGCAAATATTACGTTATATTATAAGGTATTTTGAACGATACACTGCATATTAGATTATATTATAAGGTATTTTGAATGATACACTGCATATTAGATTATATTATAAGGTATTTTCAATGATACACTGCATATTCCGTTATATCATAAGGTATTTTCAATGATACACTGCATATTACGTTATTATAAGGTATTTTCAATGATACACTGCGTATTACGTTATATCATAAGGTATTTTGAAGGATACATTGCATATTAGATTATATTATAAGGTATTTTCAATGATACACTGCATATTGCGTTATATTATAAGGTATTTTCAATGATACACTGCATTTTAGATTATATTATAAGGTATTTTCAATGATAGACTGCATGTTACGTTATATTATATGGTATTGTCAATGATAGACTGCATCTTACGTTATATTATAATGTATTTTCAAAGATAGACTGCATAATGCATTATTTTATAAGGTATTTTCAATGATACGTTGCATATTAGATTATATTATAAGGTATTTTCAATGATACTCTGCATATTGCGTTATATTATAAGGTATTTTCAATGATACACTGCGTATTACGTTATATCATAAGGTATTTTGAAGGATACATTGCATATTAGATTATATTATAAGGTATTTTCAATGATACACTGCATATTGCGTTATATTGTAAGGTATTTTCAATGATACACTGCATATTACGTTATATCATAAGGTATTTTCAATGATACACTGCATATTACATTATATTATAAGATATTTTCAATGGTACTCTGCATATTACGTTATATCATAAGGTATTTTCAATGATACACTGCATATTACGTTATATTATAAGGTATTTTCAATGATACACTGCATATTACGTTATATTATAAGGTATTCTCAATGATACACGGCATATTACGGTATATTATAAGGTATTTTCAATGATACACTGCATATTACGTTATATTATAAGGTATTTTCAATGATACACAGCATACTACGTCATATTATAAGGTATTTTCAATGATACACTGCATATTGCATTATATTATAAGGTACTTTCAATGATAGACTGCATATTACATTACATTATAAGGTATTTTCAATGATACACTGCATATTACGTTATATTATAAGGTATTTTCAATGATACACAGCATACTACGTCATATTATAAGGTATTTTCAATGATACACTGCATATTGCATTATATTATAATGTACTTTCAATGATAGACTGCATATTACATTACATTATAAGGTATTTTCAATGATACACTGCATATTACGGTATATTATAAGGTATTTTCAATGATACACGGCATATTACGTTATATTATAAGCCATTTTCAATGATAGACTGCAAATATTACGTTATATTATAAGGTATTCTCAATGATACACTGCATATTACGTTATATTATAAGGTATTTTGAACGATACACTGCATATTACATTATATTATAAGATATTTTCAATGATAGACAGCATATTACATTACATTATAAGGTATTTTCAATGATACACTGCATATTACGTTATATTATAAGATATTTTCAATGATAGACTGCATATTACATTACATTATAAGGTATTTTCAATGATACTCTGCATATTACGTTATATCATAAGGTATTTTCAATGATACACTGCATATTACGTTATATTATAAGGTATTTTCAATGATACACTGCATATTACGTTATATTATAAGGTATTTTCAATGATA
>CAKAJI010000686.1:261931-356794 GCA_916610255.1 Lasioglossum lativentre | reverse complement strand
AATACCTTATGATATAACGTAATATGCAGTGTATCACTGAAAATACCTTATAATAAATAGTAGTTTACCATTGAAAATACCTTATAAGATAACGTAATATGCTGTGTATCATTGAAAATACCTTATAATATATAGTAGTTTATCATTGAAAATACCTTATAATATATAGTAGTTTATCATTGAAAATACCTTATAATATATAGTAGTTTATCATTGAAAATACCTTATAATATATAGTAGTTTATCATTGAAAATACCTTATAATATAACGTAATATGCAGTGTATCATTGAAAATACCTTATAATATAATGTAATATGCAGGGTATCATTGAAAATACCTTATAATATATCGTAATTTGTAGTGTATCATTGAAAATACCTTATAATATAACGTAATATGCAGTGTATCATTGAAAATACCTTATAATATAACGTAATATGCAGTGTATCATTGAAAATACCTTATAATATAACGCAGTATGCAGTGTATCATTGCAAATACCTTATAATATAACGTAACATGCAGTGTATCATTGAAAATACCTTATAATATATTGTAGTTTATCATTGAAAATACCTTATAATATAACGTAATATTTGCAGTGTATCATTGAAAATACCTTATAATATATTGTAGTTTACCATTGAAAATACCTTATAATATAACGTAATATGCAGTGTATCATTGAAAATACCTTATAATATAATGTAATATGCAGGGTATCATTGAAAATACCTTATAATATATCGTAATTTGTAGTGTATCATTGAAAATACCTTATAATATAACGTAATATGCAGTGTATCATTGAAAATACCTTATAATATAACGTAATATGCAGTGTATCATTGAAAATAGCTTATAATATAACGTAATATGCAGTGTATCATTGAAAATACCTTATAATATATTGTAGTTTAGCATTGAAAATACCTTATAATATAACGTAATATGCAGTGTATCATTGAATATACCTTATGATATAACGTAATATGCAGTGTATCATTGAAAATACCTTATAATATATGGTAATTTGTAGTGTATGAATGAAAATACCTTATAATATAACGTAATATTTGCAGTGTATCATTGAAAATACCTTATAATATATAGTAGTTTATCATTGAAAATACCTTATAATATAACGTAATATTTGCAGTGTATCATTGAAAATACCTTATAATATATAGTAGTTTATCATTGAAAATGCCTTATGATATAACGTAATATGCAGTGTATCATTGAAAATACCTTATGATATATCGTAATTTGTAGCGTATCATTGAAAATACCTTATAATATATCGTAATATGCAGTGTATCTTTGAAAATACCTTATAATATAACGTAATATGCAGTGTATCATTGAAAATAGCTTACAATATAACGTAATATGCAGTGTATCATTGAAAATAGCTTACAATATAACGTAATATGCAGTGTATCATTGAAAATACCTTATAATATATGGTAATTTGTAGTGTATCAATGAAAATACCTTATAATATAACGTAATATGCAGTGTATCATTGAAAATACCTTATAATATAACGTAATATGCAGTGTATCATTGAAAATACCTTATTGTATATAGTAGTTTACCATTGCAAATACCTTATAATATAACGTAATATGCAGTGTATCATTGAAAATAGCTTATAATATAACGTAATATGCAGTGTATCATTGAAAATACCTTATAATATAACGCAATATGCAGTGTATCATTGAAAATACCTTATGATATAACGTAATATGCAGTGTATCACTGAAAATACCTTATAATAAATAGTAGTTTACCATTGAAAATACCTTATAAGATAACGTAATATGCTGTGTATCATTGAAAATACCTTATAATATATAGTAGTTTATCATTGAAAATACCTTATAATATATAGTAGTTTATCATTGAAAATACCTTATAATATATAGTAGTTTATCATTGAAAATACCTTATAATATATAGTAGTTTATCATTGAAAATACCTTATAATATAACGTAATATTTGCAGTGTATCATTGAAAATACCTTATAATATATAGTAGTTTATCATTGAAAATGCCTTATGATATAACGTAATATGCAGTGTATCATTGAAAATACCTTATGATATATCGTAATTTGTAGCGTATCATGAAAAATACCTTATAATATATCGTAATATGCAGTGTATCATTGAAAATACCTTATAATATAACGTAATATGCAGTGTATCATTGAAAATACCTTATAATATAACGTAATATGCAGTGTATCATTGAAAATAGCTTATAATATAACGTAATATGCAGTGTATCATTGAAAATACCTTATAATATAACGTAACATGCAGTGTATCATTGAAAATACCTTATAATATATTGTAGTTTAGCATTGAAAATACCTTATAATATAACGTAATATGCAGTGTATCACTGAAAATACCTTATAATAAATAGTAGTTTACCATTGAAAATACCTTATAAGATAACGTAATATGCTGTGTATCATTGAAAATACCTTATAATATATAGTAGTTTATCATTGAAAATACCTTATAATATATAGTAGTTTATCATTGAAAATACCTTATAATATATAGTAGTTTATCATTGAAAATACCTTATAATATAACGTAATATTTGCAGTGTATCATTGAAAATACCTTATAATATATAGTAGTTTATCATTGAAAATGCCTTATGATATAACGTAATATGCAGTGTATCATTGAAAATACCTTATGATATATCGTAATTTGTAGCGTATCATTGAAAATACCTTATAATATAACGTAATATGCAGTGTATCATTGAAAATACCTTATAATATAACGTAATATGCAGTGTATCATTGAAAATACCTTATAATATAACGTAATATGCAGTGTATCATTGAAAATACCTTATAATATAACGCAATATGCAGTGTATCATTGCAAATACCTTATAATATAACGTAACATGCAGTGTATCATTGAAAATACCTTATAATATATTGTAGTTTAGCATTGAAAATACCTTATAATATAACGTAATATGCAGTGTATCATTGAAAATACCTTATAATATAACGTAATATGCAGTGTATCATTGAAAATACCTTATAATATATCGTAATTTGTAGTGTATCATTGAAAATACCTTATAATATAACGTAATATGCAGTGTATCATTGAAAATACCTTATAATATATGGTAATTTGTAGTGTATCAATGAAAATACCTTATAATATAACGTAATATTTGCAGTGTATCATTGAAAATACCTTATAATATATAGTAGTTTATCATTGAAAATACCTTATAATTTAACGTAATATTTGCAGTGTATCATTGAAAATACCTTATAATATATTGTAGTTTACCATTGAAAATACCTTATAATATAACGTAATATGCAGTGTATCATTGAAAATACCTTATAATATAATGTAATATGCAGGGTATCATTGAAAATACCTTATAATATATCGTAATTTGTAGTGTATCATTGAAAATACCTTATAATATAACGTAATATGCAGTGTATCATAGAAAATACCTTATAATATAACGTAATATGCAGTGTATCATTGAAAATAGCTTATCATATAACGTAATATGCAGTGTATCATTGAAAATACCTTATAATATATTGTAGTTTAGCATTGAAAATACCTTGTAATATAACGTAATATGCAGTGTATCATTGAATATACCTTATGATATAACGTAATATGCAGTGTATCATTGAAAATACCTTATAATATAACGTAACATGCAGTGTATCATTGAAAATACCTTATAATATAACGTAATATGCAGTGTATCATTGAAAATACATTATAATATAACGTAATATGCAGTGTATCATTGAATATACCTTATAATATATGGTAATTTGTAGTGTATCAATGAAAATAGCTTATAATATAACGTACTATGCAGTGTATCATTGAAAATGCCTTATAATATAACGTAACATGCAGTGTATCATTGAAAATACCTTATAATATATTGTAGTTTACCATTGAAAATACCTTATAATATAACGTAATATGCAGTGTATCATTGAAAATACCTTATAATATAACGTAATATGCAGTGTATCATTGAAAATACCTTATGATATAACGTAATATGCAGTGTATCATTGAAAATACCTTATAATATATGGTAATTTGTAGTGTATCAATGAAAATACCTTATTATATAACGTAATATGCAGTGTATCATTGAAAATACCTTATAATATAACGTAATATGCAGTGTATCATTGAAAATACCTTATAATATATTGTAATATGCAGTGTATCATTGAAAATACCTTATAATATATCGTAATTTGTAGTGTATCATTGAAAATACCTTATAATATAACGTAATATGCAGTGTATCATTGAAAATACCTTATAATATATGGTAATTTGTAGTGTATCAATGAAAATACCTTATTATATAACGTAATATGCAGTGTATCATTGAAAATACCTTATGATATAACGTAATATGCAGTGTATCATTGAAAATACCTAATAATATAACGTAATATGCAGTGTATCATTGAAAATACCTTATAATATAACGCAATATGCAGTGTATAATTGAAAATACCTTATGATATAACGTAATATGCAGTGTATCACTGAAAATACCTTATAATAAATAGTAGTTTACCATTGAAAATACCTTATAAGATAACGTAATATGCTGTGTATCATTGAAAATACCTTATAATATATAGTAGTTTATCATTGAAAATACCTTATAATATATAGTAGTTTATCATTGAAAATACCTTATAATATATAGTAGTTTATCATTGAAAATACCTTATAATATAACGTAATATTTGCAGTGTATCATTGAAAATACCTTATAATATATAGTAGTTTATCATTGAAAATGCCTTATGATATAACGTAATATGCAGTGTATCATTGAAAATACCTTATGATATATCGTAATTTGTAGCGTATCATTGAAAATACCTTATAATATAACGTAATATGCAGTGTATCATTGAAAATACCTTATAATATAACGTAATATGCAGTGTATCATTGAAAATACCTTATAATATAACGTAATATGCAGTGTATCATTGAAAATACCTTATAATATAACGCAGTATGCAGTGTATCATTGCAAATACCTTATAATATAACGTAACATGCAGTGTATCATTGAAAATACCTTATAATATATTGTAGTTTAGCATTGAAAATACCTTATAATATAACGTAATATGCAGTGTATCATTGAAAATACCTTATAATATAACGTAATATGCAGTGTATCATTGAAAATACCTTATAATATATCGTTATTTGTAGTGTATCATTGAAAATACCTTATAATATAACGTAATATGCAGTGTATCATTGAAAATACCTTATAATATATGGTAATTTGTAGTGTATCAATGAAAATACCTTATAATATAACGTAATATTTGCAGTGTATCATTGAAAATACCTTATAATATATAGTAGTTTATCATTGAAAATACCTTATAATTTAACGTAATATTTGCAGTGTATCATTGAAAATACCTTATAATATATTGTAGTTTACCATTGAAAATACCTTATAATATAACGTAATATGCAGTGTATCATTGAAAATACCTTATAATATAATGTAATATGCAGGGTATCATTGAAAATACCTTATAATATATCGTAATTTGTAGTGTATCATTGAAAATACCTTATAATATAACGTAATATGCAGTGTATCATTGAAAATACCTTATAATATAACGTAATATGCAGTGTATCATTGAAAATAGCTTATCATATAACGTAATATGCAGTGTATCATTGAAAATACCTTATAATATATTGTAGTTTAGCATTGAAAATACCTTGTAATATAACGTAATATGCAGTGTATCATTGAATATACCTTATGATATAACGTAATATGCAGTGTATCATTGAAAATACCTTATAATATAACGTAACATGCAGTGTATCATTGAAAATACCTTATAATATAACGTAATATGCAGTGTATCATTGAAAATACATTATAATATAACGTAATATGCAGTGTATCATTGAAAATACCTTATAATATATGGTAATTTGTAGTGTATCAATGAAAATAGCTTATAATATAACGTACTATGCAGTGTATCATTGAAAATGCCTTATAATATAACGTAACATGCAGTGTATCATTGAAAATACCTTATAATATATTGTAGTTTACCATTGAAAATACCTTATAATATAACGTAATATGCAGTGTATCATTGAAAATACCTTATAATATATCGTAATATGCAGTGTATCATTGAAAATACCTTATGATATAACGTAATATGCAGTGTATCATTGAAAATACCTTATAATATATGGTAATTTGTAGTGTATCAATGAAAATACCTTATTATATAACGTAATATGCAGTGTATCATTGAAAATACCTTATAATATAACGTAATATGCAGTGTATCATTGAAAATACCTTATAATATATTGTAATATGCAGTGTATCATTGAAAATACCTTATAATATATCGTAATTTGTAGTGTATCATTGAAAATACCTTATAATATAACGTAATATGCAGTGTATCATTGAAAATACCTTATAATATATGGTAATTTGTAGTGTATCAATGAAAATACCTTATTATATAACGTAATATGCAGTGTATCATTGAAAATACCTTATGATATAACGTAATATGCAGTGTATCATTGAAAATACCTTATAATATAACGCAATATGCAGTGTATCATTGAAAATACCTTATAATATAACGCAATATGCAGTGTATAATTGAAAATACCTTATGATATAACGTAATATGCAGTGTATCACTGAAAATACCTTATAATAAATAGTAGTTTACCATTGAAAATACCTTATAAGATAACGTAATATGCTGTGTATCATTGAAAATACCTTATAATATATAGTAGTTTATCATTGAAAATACCTTATAATATATAGTAGTTTATCATTGAAAATACCTTATAATATATAGTAGTTTATCATTGAAAATACCTTATAATATAACGTAATATTTGCAGTGTATCATTGAAAATACCTTATAATATATAGTAGTTTATCATTGAAAATGCCTTATGATATAACGTAATATGCAGTGTATCATTGAAAATACCTTATGATATATCGTAATTTGTAGCGTATCATTGAAAATACCTTATAATATATCGTAATATGCAGTGTATCATTGAAAATACCTTATAATATAACGTAATATGCAGTGTATCATTGAAAATACCTTATAATATAACGTAATATGCAGTGTATCATTGAAAATACCTTATAACATATCGTAATTTGTAGTGTATCATTGAAAATACCTTATAATATAACGTAATATGCAGTGTATCATTGAAAATACCTTATAATATAACGTAATATGCAGTGTATCATTGAAAATAGCTTATAATATAACGTAATATGCAGTGTATCATTGAAAATACCTTATAATATATTGTAGTTTAGCATTGAAAATACCTTATAATATAACGTAATATGCAGTGTATCATTGAATATACCTTATGATATAACGTAATATGCAGTGTATCATTGAAAATACCTTATAATATATGGTAATTTGTAGTGTATGAATGAAAATACCTTATAATATAACGTAATATGCAGTGTATCATTGAAAATACCTTATAATATAACGTAATATGCAGTGTATCATTGAAAATACCTTATAATATATTGTAATATGCAGTGTATCATTGAAAATACCTTATAATATATCGTAATTTGTAGTGTATCATTGAAAATACCTTATAATATAACGTAATATGCAGTGTATCATTGAAAATACCTTATAATATATGGTAATTTGTAGTGTATCAATGAAAATACCTTATTATATAACGTAATATGCAGTGTATCATTGAAAATACCTTATGATATAACGTAATATGCAGTGTATCATTGAAAATACCTTATAATATAACGTAATATGCAGTGTATCATTGAAAATACCTTATAATATAACGCAATATGCAGTGTATAATTGAAAATACCTTATGATATAACGTAATATGCAGTGTATCATTGAAAATACCTTATAATAAATAGTAGTTTACCATTGAAAATACCTTATAAGATAACGTAATATGCTGTGTATCATTGAAAATACCTTATAATATATAGTAGTTTATCATTGAAAATACCTTATAATATATAGTAGTTTATCATTGAAAATACCTTATAATATATAGTAGTTTATCATTGAAAATACCTTATAATATAACGTAATATTTGCAGTGTATCATTGAAAATACCTTATAATATATAGTAGTTTATCATTGAAAATGCCTTATGATATAACGTAATATGCAGTGTATCATTGAAAATACCTTATGATATATCGTAATTTGTAGCGTATCATTGAAAATACCTTATAATATATCGTAATATGCAGTGTATCATTGAAAATACCTTATAATATAACGTAATATGCAGTGTATCATTGAAAATACCTTATAATATAACGTAATATGCAGTGTATCATTGAAAATAGCTTATAATATAACGTAATATGCAGTGTATCATTGAAAATACCTTATAATATAACGTAACATGCAGTGTATCATTGAAAATACCTTATAATATATTGTAGTTTAGCATTGAAAATACCTTATAATATAACGTAATATGCAGTGTATCATTGAAAATACCTTATAATATAACGTAATATGCAGTGTATCATTGCAAATACCTTATAATATAACGTAATATGCAGTGTATCATTGAAAATACCTTATAATATAACGTAATATGCAGTGTATCATTGCAAATACCTTATAATATAACGTAACATGCAGTGTATCATTGAAAATACCTTATAATATATTGTAGTTTATCATTGAAAATACCTTATAATATAACGTAATATTTGCAGTGTATCATTGAAAATACCTTATAATATATTGTAGTTTACCATTGAAAATACCTTATAATATATCGTAATATGCAGTGTATCATTGAAAATACCTTATAATATAATGTAATATGCAGGGTATCATTGAAAATACCTTATAATATATCGTAATTTGTAGTGTATCATTGAAAATACCTTATAATATAACGTAATATGCAGTGTATCATTGAAAATACCTTATAATATAACGTAATATGCAGTGTATCATTGAAAATAGCTTATAATATAACGTAATATGCAGTGTATCATTGAAAATACCTTATAATATATTGTAGTTTAGCATTGAAAATACCTTATAATATAACGTAATATGCAGTGTATCATTGAATATACCTTATGATATAACGTAATATGCAGTGTATCATTGAAAATACCTTATAATATATGGTAATTTGTAGTGTATGAATGAAAATACCTTATAATATAACGTAATATTTGCAGTGTATCATTGAAAATACCTTATAATATATAGTAGTTTATCATTGAAAATACCTTATAATATAACGTAATATTTGCAGTGTATCATTGAAAATACCTTATAATATATAGTAGTTTATCATTGAAAATGCCTTATGATATAACGTAATATGCAGTGTATCATTGAAAATACCTTATGATATATCGTAATTTGTAGCGTATCATTGAAAATACCTTATAATATATCGTAATATGCAGTGTATCATTGAAAATACCTTATAATATAACGTAATATGCAGTGTATCATTGAAAATACCTTATAATATAACGTAATATGCAGTGTATCATTGAAAATAGCTTATAATATAACGTAATATGCAGTGTATCATTGAAAATACCTTATAATATATGGTAATTTGTAGTGTATCAATGAAAATACCTTATAATATAACGTAATATGCAGTGTATCATTGAAAATACCTTATAATATAACGTAATATGCAGTGTATCATTGAAAATACCTTATAGTATATAGTAGTTTACCATTGCAAATACCTTATAATATAACGTAATATGCAGTGTATCATTGAAAATAGCTTATAATATAACGTAATATGCAGTGTATCATTGAAAATACCTTATAATATAACGCAATATGCAGTGTATCATTGAAAATACCTTATGATATAACGTAATATGCAGTGTATCACTGAAAATACCTTATAATAAATAGTAGTTTACCATTGAAAATACCTTATAAGATAACGTAATATGCTGTGTATCATTGAAAATACCTTATAATATATAGTAGTTTATCATTGAAAATACCTTATAATATATAGTAGTTTATCATTGAAAATACCTTATAATATATAGTAGTTTATCATTGAAAATACCTTATAATATATAGTAGTTTATCATTGAAAATACCTTATAATATAACGTAATATGCAGTGTATCATTGAAAATACCTTATAATATAATGTAATATGCAGGGTATCATTGAAAATACCTTATAATATATCGTAATTTGTAGTGTATCATTGAAAATACCTTATAATATAACGTAATATGCAGTGTATCATTGAAAATACCTTATAATATAACGTAATATGCAGTGTATCATTGAAAATACCTTATAATATAACGCAGTATGCAGTGTATCATTGCAAATACCTTATAATATAACGTAACATGCAGTGTATCATTGAAAATACCTTATAATATAATCTAAAATGCAGTGTATCATTGAAAATACCTTATAATATAACGTAATATTTGCAGTGTATCATTGAAAATACCTTATAATATATTGTAGTTTACCATTGAAAATACCTTATAATATAACGTAATATGCAGTGTATCATTGAAAATACCTTATAATATAATGTAATATGCAGGGTATCATTGAAAATACCTTATAATATATCGTAATTTGTAGTGTATCATTGAAAATACCTTATAATATAACGTAATATGCAGTGTATCATTGAAAATACCTTATAATATAACGTAATATGCAGTGTATCATTGAAAATAGCTTATAATATAACGTAATATGCAGTGTATCATTGAAAATACCTTATAATATATTGTAGTTTAGCATTGAAAATACCTTATAATATAACGTAATATGCAGTGTATCATTGAATATACCTTATGATATAACGTAATATGCAGTGTATCATTGAAAATACCTTATAATATATGGTAATTTGTAGTGTATGAATGAAAATACCTTATAATATAACGTAATATTTGCAGTGTATCATTGAAAATACCTTATAATATATAGTAGTTTATCATTGAAAATACCTTATAATATAACGTAATATTTGCAGTGTATCATTGAAAATACCTTATAATATATAGTAGTTTATCATTGAAAATGCCTTATGATATAACGTAATATGCAGTGTATCATTGAAAATACCTTATGATATATCGTAATTTGTAGCGTATCATTGAAAATACCTTATAATATATCGTAATATGCAGTGTATCATTGAAAATACCTTATAATATAACGTAATATGCAGTGTATCATTGAAAATACCTTATAATATAACGTAATATGCAGTGTATCATTGAAAATAGCTTATAATATAACGTAATATGCAGTGTATCATTGAAAATACCTTATAATATATGGTAATTTGTAGTGTATCAATGAAAATACCTTATAATATAACGTAATATGCAGTGTATCATTGAAAATACCTTATAATATAACGTAATATGCAGTGTATCATTGAAAATACCTTATAGTATATAGTAGTTTACCATTGCAAATACCTTATAATATAACGTAATATGCAGTGTATCATTGAAAATAGCTTATAATATAACGTAATATGCAGTGTATCATTGAAAATACCTTATAATATAACGCAATATGCAGTGTATCATTGAAAATACCTTATGATATAACGTAATATGCAGTGTATCACTGAAAATACCTTATAATAAATAGTAGTTTACCATTGAAAATACCTTATAATATAACGTAATATGCTGTGTATCATTGAAAATACCTTATAATATATAGTAGTTTATCATTGAAAATACCTTATAATATATAGTAGTTTATCATTGAAAATACCTTATAATATATAGTAGTTTATCATTGAAAATACCTTATAATATATAGTAGTTTATCATTGAAAATACCTTATAATATAACGTAATATTTGCAGTGTATCATTGAAAATACCTTATAATATATAGTAGTTTATCATTGAAAATGCCTTATGATATAACGTAATATGCAGTGTATCATTGAAAATACCTTATGATATATCGTAATTTGTAGCGTATCATGAAAAATACCTTATAATATATCGTAATATGCAGTGTATCATTGAAAATACCTTATAATATAACGTAATATGCAGTGTATCATTGAAAATACCTTATAATATAACGTAATATGCAGTGTATCATTGAAAATAGCTTATAATATAACGTAATATGCAGTGTATCATTGAAAATACCTTATAATATAACGTAATATGCAGTGTATCATTGAAAATACCTTATAATATATTGTAGTTTATCATTGAAAATACCTTATAATATAACGTAATATGCAGTGTATCACTGAAAATACCTTATAATAAATAGTAGTTTACCATTGAAAATACCTTATAAGATAACGTAATATGCTGTGTATCATTGAAAATACCTTATAATATATAGTAGTTTATCATTGAAAATACCTTATAATATATAGTAGTTTATCATTGAAAATACCTTATAATATATAGTAGTTTATCATTGAAAATACCTTATATTATAACGTAATATTTGCAGTGTATCATTGAAAATACCTTATAATATATAGTAGTTTATCATTGAAAATGCCTTATGATATAACGTAATATGCAGTGTATCATTGAAAATACCTTATGATATATCGTAATTTGTAGCGTATCATTGAAAATACCTTATAATATAACGTAATATGCAGTGTATCATTGAAAATACCTTATAATATAACGTAATATGCAGTGTATCATTGAAAATACCTTATAATATAACGTAATATGCAGTGTATCATTGAAAATACCTTATAATATAACGTAATATGCAGTGTATCATTGCAAATACCTTATAATATAACGTAACATGCAGTGTATCATTGAAAATACCTTATAATATATTGTAGTTTAGCATTGAAAATACCTTATAATATAACGTAATATGCAGTGTATCATTGAAAATACCTTATAATATAACGTAATATGCAGTGTATCATTGAAAATACCTTATAATATATCGTAATTTGTAGTGTATCATTGAAAATACCTTATAATATAACGTAATATGCAGTGTATCATTGAAAATACCTTATAATATATGGTAATTTGTAGTGTATCAATGAAAATACCTTATAATATAACGTAATATTTGCAGTGTATCATTGAAAATACTTTATAATATATAGTAGTTTATCATTGAAAATACCTTATAATTTAACGTAATATTTGCAGTGTATCATTGAAAATACCTTATAATATATTGTAGTTTACCATTGAAAATACCTTATAATATAACGTAATATGCAGTGTATCATTGAAAATACCTTATAATATAATGTAATATGCAGGGTATCATTGAAAATACCTTATAATATATCGTAATTTGTAGTGTATCATTGAAAATACCTTATAATATAACGTAATATGCAGTGTATCATTGAAAATACCTTATAATATAACGTAATATGCAGTGTATCATTGAAAATAGCTTATCATATAACGTAATATGCAGTGTATCATTGAAAATACCTTATAATATATTGTAGTTTAGCATTGAAAATACCTTGTAATATAACGTAATATGCAGTGTATCATTGAATATACCTTATGATATAACGTAATATGCAGTGTATCATTGAAAATACCTTATAATATAACGTAACATGCAGTGTATCATTGAAAATACCTTATAATATAACGTAATATGCAGTGTATCATTGAAAATACATTATAATATAACGTAATATGCAGTGTATCATTGAAAATACCTTATAATATATGGTAATTTGTAGTGTATCAATGAAAATAGCTTATAATATAACGTACTATGCAGTGTATCATTGAAAATGCCTTATAATATAACGTAACATGCAGTGTATCATTGAAAATACCTTATAATATATTGTAGTTTACCATTGAAAATACCTTATAATATAACGTAATATGCAGTGTATCATTGAAAATACCTTATAATATAACGTAATATGCAGTGTATCATTGAATATACCTTATGATATAACGTAATATGCAGTGTATCATTGAAAATACCTTATAATATATGGTAATTTGTAGTGTATCAATGAAAATACCTTATTATATAACGTAATATGCAGTGTATCATTGAAAATACCTTATAATATAACGTAATATGCAGTGTATCATTGAAAATACCTTATAATATATTGTAATATGCAGTGTATCATTGAAAATACCTTATAATATATCGTAATTTGTAGTGTATCATTGAAAATACCTTATAATATAACGTAATATGCAGTGTATCATTGAAAATACCTTATAATATATGGTAATTTGTAGTGTATCAATGAAAATACCTTATTATATAACGTAATATGCAGTGTATCATTGAAAATACCTTATGATATAACGTAATATGCAGTGTATCATTGAAAATACCTTATAATATACCGCAATATGCAGTGTATCATTGAAAATACCTTATAATATAACGCAATATGCAGTGTATAATTGAAAATACCTTATGATATAACGTAATATGCAGTGTATCACTGAAAATACCTTATAATAAATAGTAGTTTACCATTGAAAATACCTTATAAGATAACGTAATATGCTGTGTATCATTGAAAATACCTTATAATATATAGTAGTTTATCATTGAAAATACCTTATAATATATAGTAGTTTATCATTGAAAATACCTTATAATATATAGTAGTTTATCATTGAAAATACCTTATAATATAACGTAATATTTGCAGTGTATCATTGAAAATACCTTATAATATATAGTAGTTTATCATTGAAAATGCCTTATGATATAACGTAATATGCAGTGTATCATTGAAAATACCTTATGATATATCGTAATTTGTAGCGTATCATTGAAAATACCTTATAATATATCGTAATATGCAGTGTATCATTGAAAATACCTTATAATATAACGTAATATGCAGTGTATCATTGAAAATACCTTATAATATAACGTAATATGCAGTGTATCATTGAAAATACCTTATAACATATCGTAATTTGTAGTGTATCATTGAAAATACCTTATAATATAACGTAATATGCAGTGTATCATTGAAAATACCTTATAATATAACGTAATATGCAGTGTATCATTGAAAATAGCTTATAATATAACGTAATATGCAGTGTATCATTGAAAATACCTTATAATATATTGTAGTTTACCATTGAAAATACCTTATAATATAACGTAATATGCAGTGTATCATTGAATATACCTTATGATATAACGTAATATGCAGTGTATCATTGAAAATACCTTATAATATATGGTAATTTGTAGTGTATGAATGAAAATACCTTATAATATAACGTAATATTTGCAGTGTATCATTGAAAATACCTTATAATATATAGTAGTTTATCATTGAAAATACCTTATAATATAACGTAATATTTGCAGTGTATCATTGAAAATACCTTATAATATATAGTAGTTTATCATTGAAAATGCCTTATGATATAACGTAATATGCAGTGTATCATTGAAAATACCTTATGATATATCGTAATTTGTAGCGTATCATTGAAAATACCTTATAATATATCGTAATATGCAGTGTATCATTGAAAATACCTTATAATATAACGTAATATGCAGTGTATCATTGAAAATACCTTATAATATAACGTAATATGCAGTGTATCATTGAAAATAGCTTATAATATAACGTAATATGCAGTGTATCATTGAAAATACCTTATAATATATGGTAATTTGTAGTGTATCAATGAAAATACCTTATAATATAACGTAATATGCAGTGTATCATTGAAAATACCTTATAATATAACGTAATATGCAGTGTATCATTGAAAATACCTTATAGTATATAGTAGTTTACCATTGCAAATACCTTATAATATAACGTAATATGCAGTGTATCATTGAAAATAGCTTATAATATAACGTAATATGCAGTGTATCATTGAAAATACCTTATAATATAACGCAATATGCAGTGTATCATTGAAAATACCTTATGATATAACGTAATATGCAGTGTATCACTGAAAATACCTTATAATAAATAGTAGTTTACCATTGAAAATACCTTATAAGATAACGTAATATGCTGTGTATCATTGAAAATACCTTATAATATATAGTAGTTTATCATTGAAAATACCTTATAATATATAGTAGTTTATCATTGAAAATACCTTATAATATATAGTAGTTTATCATTGAAAATACCTTATAATATAACGTAATATTTGCAGTGTATCATTGAATATACCTTATAATATATAGTAGTTTATCATTGAAAATGCCTTATGATATAACGTAATATGCAGTGTATCATTGAAAATACCTTATGATATATCGTAATTTGTAGCGTATCATTGAAAATACCTTATAATATATCGTAATATGCAGTGTATCATTGAAAATACCTTATAATATAACGTAATATGCAGTGTATCATTGAAAATACCTTATAATATAACGTAATATGCAGTGTATCATTGAAAATAGCTTATAATATAACGTAATATGCAGTGTATCATTGAAAATACCTTATAATATAACGTAACATGCAGTGTATCATTGAAAATACCTTATAATATATTGTAGTTTAGCATTGAAAATACCTTATAATATAACGTAATATGCAGTGTATCATTGAAAATACCTTATAATATAACGTAATATGCAGTGTATCATTGAAAATACCTTATAATATAACGTAATATGCAGTGTATCATTGAAAATACCTTATGATATAACGTAACATGCAGTGTATCATTGAAAATACCTTATAATATATGGTAATTTGTAGTGTATCAATGAAAATACCTTATAATATAACGTAATATTTGCAGTGTATCATTGAAAATACCTTATAATATATAGTAGTTTATCATTGAAAATACCTTATAATATAACGTAATATTTGCAGTGAATCATTGAAAATACCTTATAATATATAGTAGTTTATCATTGAAAATGCCTTATGATATAACGTAATATGCAGTGTATCATTGAAAATACCTTATGATATATCGTAATTTGTAGCGTATCATTGAAAATACCTTATAATATATCGTAATATGCAGTGTATCATTGAAAATACCTTATAATATAACGTAATATGCAGTGTATCATTGAAAATACCTTATAATATAACGTAATATGCAGTGTATCATTGAAAATACCTTATAATATAACGTAATATGTAGTGTATCATTGAAAATACCTTATAATATATGGTAATTTGTAGTGTATCAATGAAAATACCTTATAATATAACGTAATATGCAGTGTATCATTGAAAATACCTTATAATATAACGTAATATGCAGTGTATCATTGAAAATACCTTATAGTATATAGTAGTTTACCATTGCAAATACCTTATAATATAACGTAATATGCAGTGTATCATTGAAAATAGCTTATAATATAACGTAATATGCAGTGTATCATTGAAAATACCTTATAATATAACGCAATATGCAGTGTATCATTGAAAATACCTTATGATATAACGTAATATGCAGTGTATCACTGAAAATACCTTATAATAAATAGTAGTTTACCATTGAAAATACCTTATAAGATAACGTAATATGCTGTGTATCATTGAAAATACCTTATAATATATAGTAGTTTATCATTGAAAATACCTTATAATATATAGTAGTTTATCATTGAAAATACCTTATAATATAACGTAATATTTGCAGTGTATCATTGAAAATACCTTATAATATATAGTAGTTTATCATTGAAAATGCCTTATGATATAACGTAATATGCAGTGTATCATTGAAAATACCTTATAATATAACGTAATATGCAGTGTATCATTGAAAATACCTTATAATATAACGTAATATGCAGTGTATCATTGAAAATAGCTTATAATATAACGTAATATGCAGTGTATCATTGAAAATACCTTATAATATATGGTAATTTGTAGTGTATCAATGAAAATACCTTATAATATAACGTAATATGCAGTGTATCATTGAAAATACCTTATAATATAACGTAATATGCAGTGTATCATTGAAAATACCTTATAGTATATAGTAGTTTACCATTGCAAATACCTTATAATATAACGTAATATGCAGTGTATCATTGAAAATAGCTTATAATATAACGTAATATGCAGTGTATCATTGAAAATACCTTATAATATAATGTAATATGCAGGGTATCATTGAAAATACCTTATAATATATCGTAATTTGTAGTGTATCATTGAAAATACCTTATAATATAACGTAATATGCAGTGTATCATTGAAAATACCTTATAATATAACGTAATATGCAGTGTATCATTGAAAATAGCTTATAATATAACGTAATATGCAGTGTATCATTGAAAATACCTTATAATATATTGTAGTTTAGCATTGAAAATACCTTATAATATAACGTAATATGCAGTGTATAATTGAATATACCTTATGATATAACGTAATATGCAGTGTATCATTGAAAATACCTTATAATATATGGTAATTTGTAGTGTATGAATGAAAATACCTTATAATATAACGTAATATTTGCAGTGTATCATTGAAAATACCTTATAATATATAGTAGTTTATCATTGAAAATACCTTATAATATAACGTAATATTTGCAGTGTATCATTGAAAATACCTTATAATATATAGTAGTTTATCATTGAAAATGCCTTATGATATAACGTAATATGCAGTGTATCATTGAAAATACCTTATGATATATCGTAATTTGTAGCGTATCATTGAAAATACCTTATAATATATCGTAATATGCAGTGTATCATTGAAAATACCTTATAATATAACGTAATATGCAGTGTATCATTGAAAATACCTTATAATATAACGTAATATGCAGTGTATCATTGAAAATAGCTTATAATATAACGTAATATGCAGTGTATCATTGAAAATACCTTATAATATATGGTAATTTGTAGTGTATCAATGAAAATACCTTATAATATAACGTAATATGCAGTGTATCATTGAAAATACCTTATAATATAACGTAATATGCAGTGTATCATTGAAAATACCTTATAGTATATAGTAGTTTACCATTGCAAATACCTTATAATATAACGTAATATGCAGTGTATCATTGAAAATGGCTTATAATATAACGTAATATGCAGTGTATCATTGAAAATACCTTATAATATAACGCAATATGCAGTGTATCATTGAAAATACCTTATGATATAACGTAATATGCAGAGTATCACTGAAAATACCTTATAATAAATAGTAGTTTACCATTGAAAATACCTTATAAGATAACGTAATATGCTGTGTATCATTGAAAATACCTTATAATATATAGTAGTTTATCATTGAAAATACCTTATAATATATAGTAGTTTATCATTGAAAATACCTTATAATATATAGTAGTTTATCATTGAAAATACCTTATAATATAACGTAATATTTGCAGTGTATCATTGAAAATACCTTATAATATATAGTAGTTTATCATTGAAAATGCCTTATGATATAACGTAATATGCAGTGTATCATTGAAAATACCTTATGATATATCGTAATTTGTAGCGTATCATTGAAAATACCTTATAATATATCGTAATATGCAGTGTATCATTGAAAATACCTTATAATATAACGTAATATGCAGTGTATCATTGAAAATACCTTATAATATAACGTAATATGCAGTGTATCATTGAAAATAGCTTATAATATAACGTAATATGCAGTGTATCATTGAAAATACCTTATAATATAACGTAACATGCAGTGTATCATTGAAAATACCTTATAATATATTGTAGTTTAGCATTGAAAATACCTTATAATATAACGTAATATGCAGTGTATCATTGAATATACCTTATGATATAACGTAATATGCAGTGTATCATTGAAAATACCTTATAATATATGGTAATTTGTAGTGTATGAATGAAAATACCTTATAATATAACGTAATATTTGCAGTGTATCATTGAAAATACCTTATAATATATAGTAGTTTATCATTGAAAATACCTTATAATATAACGTAATATTTGCAGTGTATCATTGAAAATACCTTATAATATATAGTAGTTTATCATTGAAAATGCCTTATGATATAACGTAATATGCAGTGTATCATTGAAAATACCTTATGATATATCGTAATTTGTAGCGTATCATTGAAAATACCTTATAATATATCGTAATATGCAGTGTATAATTGAAAATACCTTATAATATAACGTAATATGCAGTGTATCATTGAAAATACCTTATAATATAACGTAATATGCAGTGTATCATTGAAAATAGCTTATAATATAACGTAATATGCAGTGTATCATTGAAAATACCTTATAATATATGGTAATTTGTAGTGTATCAATGAAAATACCTTATAATATAACGTAATATGCAGTGTATCATTGAAAATACCTTATAATATAACGTAATATGCAGTGTATCATTGAAAATACCTTATAGTATATAGTAGTTTACCATTGCAAATACCTTATAATATAACGTAATATGCAGTGTATCATTGAAAATAGCTTATAATATAACGTAATATGCAGTGTATCATTGAAAATACCTTATAATATAACGCAATATGCAGTGTATCATTGAAAATACCTTATGATATAACGTAATATGCAGTGTATCACTGAAAATACCTTATAATAAATAGTAGTTTACCATTGAAAATACCTTATAATATAACGTAATATGCTGTGTATCATTGAAAATACCTTATAATATATAGTAGTTTATCATTGAAAATACCTTATAATATATAGTAGTTTATCATTGAAAATACCTTATAATATAACGTAATATTTGCAGTGTATCATTGAAAATACCTTATAATATATAGTAGTTTATCATTGAAAATGCCTTATGATATAACGTAATATGCAGTGTATCATTGAAAATACCTTATGATATATCGTAATTTGTAGCGTATCATTGAAAATACCTTATAATATTTCGTAATATGCAGTGTATCATTGAAAATACATTATAATATAACGTAATATGCAGTGTATCATTGAAAATACCTTATAATATAATGTAATATGCAGTGTATCATTGAAAATTGCTTATAATATAACGTAATATGCAGTGTATCATTGAAAATACCTTATAATATAACGTAACATGCAGTGTATCATTGAAAATACCTTATAATATATTGTAGTTTAGCATTGAAAATACCTTATAATATAACGTAATATGCAGTGTATCATTGAAAATACCTTATAATATAACGTAATATGCAGTGTATCATTGCAAATACCTTATAATATAACGTAATATGCAGTGTATCATTGAAAATACCTTATAATATAACGCAGTATGCAGTGTATCATTGCAAATACCTTATAATATAACGTAACATGCAGTGTATCATTGAAAATACCTTATAATATATTGTAGTTTAGCATTGAAAATACCTTATAATATAACGTAATATGCAGTGTATCATTGAAAATACCTTATAATATAACGTAATATGCAGTGTATCATTGAAAATACCTTATAATATATGGTAATTTGTAGTGTGTCAATGAAAATACCTTATAATATAACGTAATATTTGCAGTGTATCATTGAAAATACCTTATAATATATAGTAGTTTATCATTGAAAATACCTTATAATATAACGTAATATTTGCAGTGTATCATTGAAAATACCTTATAATATATTGTAGTTTACCATTGAAAATACCTTATAATATAACGTAATATGCAGTGTATCATTGAAAATACCTTATAATATAATGTAATATGCAGGGTATCATTGAAAATACCTTATAATATATCGTAATTTGTAGTGTATCATTGAAAATACCTTATAATATAACGTAATATGCAGTGTATCATTGAAAATACCTTATAATATAACGTAATATGCAGTGTATCATTGAAAATAGCTTATAATATAACGTAATATGCAGTGTATCATTGAAAATACCTTATAATATATTGTAGTTTAGCATTGAAAATACCTTATAATATAACGTAATATGCAGTGTATAATTGAATATACCTTATGATATAACGTAATATGCAGTGTATCATTGAAAATACCTTATAATATATGGTAATTTGTAGTGTATGAATGAAAATACCTTATAATATAACGTAATATTTGCAGTGTATCATTGAAAATACCTTATAATATATAGTAGTTTATCATTGAAAATACCTTATAATATAACGTAATATTTGCAGTGTATCATTGAAAATACCTTATAATATATAGTAGTTTATCATTGAAAATGCCTTATGATATAACGTAATATGCAGTGTATCATTGAAAATACCTTATGATATATCGTAATTTGTAGCGTATCATTGAAAATACCTTATAATATATCGTAATATGCAGTGTATCATTGAAAATACCTTATAATATAACGTAATATGCAGTGTATCATTGAAAATACCTTATAATATAACGTAATATGCAGTGTATCATTGAAAATAGCTTATAATATAACGTAATATGCAGTGTATCATTGAAAATACCTTATAATATATGGTAATTTGTAGTGTATCAATGAAAATACCTTATAATATAACGTAATATGCAGTGTATCATTGAAAATACCTTATAATATAACGTAATATGCAGTGTATCATTGAAAATACCTTATAGTATAGTAGTTTACCATTGCAAATACCTTATAATATAACGTAATATGCAGTGTATCATTGAAAATAGCTTATAATATAACGTAATATGCAGTGTATCATTGAAAATACCTTATAATATAACGCAATATGCAGTGTATCATTGAAAATACCTTATGATATAACGTAATATGCAGTGTATCACTGAAAATACCTTATAATAAATAGTAGTTTACCATTGAAAATACCTTATAAGATAACGTAATATGCTGTGTATCATTGAAAATACCTTATAATATATAGTAGTTTATCATTGAAAATACCTTATAATATATAGTAGTTTATCATTGAAAATACCTTATAATATATAGTAGTTTATCATTGAAAATACCTTATAATATAACGTAATATTTGCAGTGTATCATTGAAAATACCTTATAATATATAGTAGTTTATCATTGAAAATGCCTTATGATATAACGTAATATGCAGTGTATCATTGAAAATACCTTATGATATATCGTAATTTGTAGCGTATCATTGAAAATACCTTATAATATATCGTAATATGCAGTGTATCATTGAAAATACCTTATAATATAACGTAATATGCAGTGTATCATTGAAAATACCTTATAATATAACGTAATATGCAGTGTATCATTGAAAATAGCTTATAATATAACGTAATATGCAGTGTATCATTGAAAATACCTTATAATATAACGTAACATGCAGTGTATCATTGAAAATACCTTATAATATATTGTAGTTTAGCATTGAAAATACCTTATAATATAACGTAATATGCAGTGTATCATTGAATATACCTTATGATATAACGTAATATGCAGTGTATCATTGAAAATACCTTATAATATATGGTAATTTGTAGTGTATGAATGAAAATACCTTATAATATAACGGAATATGCAGTGTATCATTGAAAATACCTTATAATATATAGTAGTTTATCATTGAAAATACCTTATAATATAACGTAATATTTGCAGTGTATCATTGAAAATACCTTATAATATAGTAGTTTATCATTGAAAATGCCTTATGATATAACGTAATATGCAGTGTATCATTGAAAATACCTTATGATATATCGTAATTTGTAGCGTATCATTGAAAATACCTTATAATATATCGTAATATGCAGTGTATCATTGAAATACCTTATAATATAACGTAATATGCAGTGTATCATTGAAAATACCTTATAATATAACGTAATATGCAGTGTATCATTGAAAATACCTTATAATATAACGTAATATGCAGTGTATCATTGAAAATACCTTATAATATGGTAATTTGTAGTGTATCAATGAAAATACCTTATAATATAACGTAATATGCAGTGTATCATTGAAAATACCTTATAATATAACGTAATATGCAGTGTATCATTGAAAATACCTTATAGTATATAGTAGTTTACCATTGCAAATACCTTATAATATAACGTAATATGCAGTGTATCATTGAAAATAGCTTATAATATAACGTAATATGCAGTGTATCATTGAAAATACCTTATAATATAACGCAATATGCAGTGTATCATTGAAAATACCTTATGATATAACGTAATATGCAGTGTATCACTGAAAATACCTTATAATAAATAGTAGTTTACCATTGAAAATACCTTATAAGATAACGTAATATGCTGTGTATCATTGAAAATACCTTATAATATATAGTAGTTTATCATTGAAAATACCTTATAATATATAGTAGTTTATCATTGAAAATACCTTATAATATATAGTAGTTTATCATTGAAAATACCTTATAATATAACGTAATATTTGCAGTGTATCATTGAATATACCTTATAATATATAGTAGTTTATCATTGAAAATGCCTTATGATATAACGTAATATGCAGTGTATCATTGAAAATACCTTATAATATATGGTAATTTGTAGTGTATCATTGAAAATACCTTATAATATATCGTAATATGCAGTGTATCATTGAAAATACCTTATAATATAACGTAATATGCAGTGTATCATTGAAAATACCTTATAATATAACGTAATATGCAGTGTATCATTGAAAATAGCTTATAATATAACGTAATATGCAGTGTATCATTGAAATACCTTATAATATAACGTAACATGCAGTGTATCATTGAAAATACCTTATAATATATTGTAGTTTAGCATTGAAAATACCTTATAATATAACGTAATATGCAGTGTATCATTGAAAATACCTTATAATATAACGTAATATGCAGTGTATCATTGAAAATACCTTATAATATAACGTAATATGCAGTGTATCATTGAAAATACCTTATGATATAACGTAACATGCAGTGTATCATTGAAAATACCTTATAATATATGGTAATTTGTAGTGTATCAATGAAAATACCTTATAATATAACGTAATATTTGCAGTGTATCATTGAAAATACCTTATAATATATAGTAGTTTATCATTGAAAATACCTTATAATATAACGTAATATTTGCAGTGAATCATTGAAAATACCTTATAATATATAGTAGTTTAGTAGTTTATCATTGAAAATGCCTTATGATATAACGTAATATGCAGTGTATCATTGAAAATACCTTATGATATATCGTAATTTGTAGCGTATCATTGAAAATACCTTATAATATATCGTAATATGCAGTGTATCATTGAAAATACCTTATAATATAACGTAATATGCAGTGTATCATTGAAAATACCTTATAATATAACGTAATATGCAGTGTATCATTGAAAATACCTTATAATATAACGTAATATGTAGTGTATCATTGAAAATACCTTATAATATATGGTAATTTGTAGTGTATCAATGAAAATACCTTATAATATAACGTAATATGCAGTGTATCATTGAAAATACCTTATAATATAACGTAATATGCAGTGTATCATTGAAAATACCTTATAGTATATAGTAGTTTACCATTGCAAATACCTTATAATATAACGTAATATGCAGTGTATCATTGAAAATAGCTTATAATATAACGTAATATGCAGTGTATCATTGAAAATACCTTATAATATAACGCAATATGCAGTGTATCATTGAAAATACCTTATGATATAACGTAATATGCAGTGTATCACTGAAAATACCTTATAATAAATAGTAGTTTACCATTGAAAATACCTTATAAGATAACGTAATATGCTGTGTATCATTGAAAATACCTTATAATATATAGTAGTTTATCATTGAAAATACCTTATAATATATAGTAGTTTATCATTGAAAATACCTTATAATATTACGTTATATTTGCAGTGTATCATTGAAAATACCTTATAATATATAGTAGTTTATCATTGAAAATGCCTTATGATATAACGTAATATGCAGTGTATCATTGAAAATACCTTATGATATATCGTAATTTGTAGCGTATCATTGAAAATACCTTATAATATTTCGTAATATGCAGTGTATCATTGAAAATACATTATAATATAACGTAATATGCAGTGTATCATTGAAAATACCTTATAATATAATGTAATATGCAGTGTATCATTGAAAATTGCTTATAATATAACGTAATATGCAGTGTATCATTGAAAATACCTTATAATATAACGTAACATGCAGTGTATCATTGAAAATACCTTATAATATATTGTAGTTTAGCATTGAAAATACCTTATAATATAACGTAATATGCAGTGTATCATTGAAAATACCTTATAATATAACGTAATATGCAGTGTATCATTGCAAATACCTTATAATATAACGTAATATGCAGTGTATCATTGAAAATACCTTATAATATAACGTAATATGCAGTGTATCATTGCAAATACCTTATAATATAACGTAACATGCAGTGTATCATTGAAAATACCTTATAATATATTGTAGTTTAGCATTGAAAATACCTTATAATATAACGTAATATGCAGTGTATCATTGAAAATACCTTATAATATAACGTAATATGCAGTGTATCATTGAAAATACCTTATAATATATGGTAATTTGTAGTGTGTCAATGAAAATACCTTATAATATATAGTGGTTTACCATTGAAAATACCTTATAATATATAGTAGTTTATCATTGAAAATACCTTATAATATAACGTAATATTTGCAGTGTATCATTGAAAATACCTTATAATATATTGTAGTTTACCATTGAAAATACCTTATAATATAACGTAATATGCAGTGTATCATTGAAAATACCTTATAATATAATGTAATATGCAGGGTATCATTGAAAATACCTTATAATATATCGTAATTTGTAGTGTATCATTGAAAATACCTTATAATATAACGTAATATGCAGTGTATCATTGAAAATACCTTATAATATAACGTAATATGCAGTGTATCATTGAAAATAGCTTATAATATAACGTAATATGCAGTGTATCATTGAAAATACCTTATAATATAACGCAATATGCAGTGTATCATTGAAAATACCTTATGATATAACGTAATATGCAGTGTATCACTGAAAATACCTTATAATAAATAGTAGTTTACCATTGAAAATACCTTATAAGATAACGTAATATGCTGTGTATCATTGAAAATACCTTATAATATATAGTAGTTTATCATTGAAAATACCTTATAATATATAGTAGTTTATCATTGAAAATACCTTATAATATAACGTAATATTTGCAGTGTATCATTGAAAATACCTTATAATATATAGTAGTTTATCATTGAAAATGCCTTATGATATAACGTAATATGCAGTGTATCATTGAAAATACCTTATGATATATCGTAATTTGTAGCGTATCATTGAAAATACCTTATAATATTTCGTAATATGCAGTGTATCATTGAAAATACATTATAATATAACGTAATATGCAGTGTATCATTGAAAATACCTTATAATATAATGTAATATGCAGTGTATCATTGAAAATTGCTTATAATATAACGTAATATGCAGTGTATCATTGAAAATACCTTATAATATAACGTAATATGCAGTGTATCATTGAAAATACCTTATAATATATTGTAGTTTAGCATTGAAAATACCTTATAATATAACGTAATATGCAGTGTATCATTGAAAATACCTTATAATATAACGTAATATGCAGTGTATCATTGCAAATACCTTATAATATAACGTAATATGCAGTGTATCATTGAAAATACCTTATAATATAACGTAATATGCAGTGTATCATTGCAAATACCTTATAATATAACGTAACATGCAGTGTATCATTGAAAATACCTTATAATATATTGTAGTTTAGCATTGAAAATACCTTATAATATAACGTAATATGCAGTGTATCATTGAAAATACCTTATAATATAACGTAATATGCAGTGTATCATTGAAAATACCATATAATATATGGTAATTTGTAGTGTATCAATGGTTATATTATAAGGTATTTTCAGTGTATCATTGAAAATACCTTATAATATATAGTAGTTTATCATTGAAAATACCTTATAATATAACGTAATATTTGCAGTGTATCATTGAAAATACCTTATAATATATTGTAGTTTACCATTGAAAATACCTTATAATATAACGTAATATGCAGTGTATCATTGAAAATACCTTATAATATAATGTAATATGCAGGGTATCATTGAAAATACCTTATAATATATCGTAATTTGTAGTGTATCATTGAAAATACCTTATAATATAACGTAATATGCAGTGTATCATTGAAAATACCTTATAATATATCGTAATATGCAGTGTATCATTGAAAATAGCTTATAATATAACGTAATATGCAGTGTATCATTGAAAATACCTTATAATATATTGTAGTTTAGCATTGAAAATACCTTATAATATAACGTAATATGCAGTGTATAATTGAATATACCTTATGATATAACGTAATATGCAGTGTATCATTGAAAATACCTTATAATATATGGTAATTTGTAGTGTATGAATGAAAATACCTTATAATATAACGTAATATTTGCAGTGTATCATTGAAAATACCTTATAATATATAGTAGTTTATCATTGAAAATACCTTATAATATAACGTAATATTTGCAGTGTATCATTGAAAATACCTTATAATATATAGTAGTTTATCATTGAAAATGCCTTATGATATAACGTAATATGCAGTGTATCATTGAAAATACCTTATGATATATCGTAATTTGTAGCGTATCATTGAAAATACCTTATAATATATCGTAATATGCAGTGTATCATTGAAAATACCTTATAATATAACGTAATATGCAGTGTATCATTGAAAATACCTTATAATATAACGTAATATGCAGTGTATCATTGAAAATAGCTTATAATATAACGTAATATGCAGTGTATCATTGAAAATACCTTATAATATATGGTAATTTGTAGTGTATCAATGAAAATACCTTATAATATAACGTAATATGCAGTGTATCATTGAAAATACCTTATAATATAACGTAATATGCAGTGTATCATTGAAAATACCTTATGATATATCGTAATTTGTAGCGTATCATTGAAAATACCTTATAATATATCGTAATATGCAGTGTATCATTGAAAATACCTTATAATATAACGTAATATGCAGTGTATCATTGAAAATACCTTATAATATAACGTAATATGCAGTGTATCATTGAAAATAGCTTATAATATAACGTAATATGCAGTGTATCATTGAAAATACCTTATAATATAACGTAACATGCAGTGTATCATTGAAAATACCTTATAATATATTGTAGTTTAGCATTGAAAATACCTTATAATATAACGTAATATGCAGTGTATCATTGAAAATACCTTATAACATATCGTAATTTGTAGTGTATCATTGAAAATACCTTATAATATAACGTAATATGCAGTGTATCATTGAAAATACCTTATAATATAACGTAATATGCAGTGTATCATTGAAAATAGCTTATAATATAACGTAATATGCAGTGTATCATTGAAAATACCTTATAATATATTGTAGTTTAGCATTGAAAATACCTTATAATATAACGTAATATGCAGTGTATCATTGAATATACCTTATGATATAACGTAATATGCAGTGTATCATTGAAAATACCTTATAATATATGGTAATTTGTAGTGTATGAATGAAAATACCTTATAATATAACGTAATATTTGCAGTGTATCATTGAAAATACCTTATAATATATAGTAGTTTATCATTGAAAATACCTTATAATATAACGTAATATTTGCAGTGTATCATTGAAAATACCTTATAATATATAGTAGTTTATCATTGAAAATGCCTTATGATATAACGTAATATGCAGTGTATCATTGAAAATACCTTATGATATATCGTAATTTGTAGCGTATCATTGAAAATACCTTATAATATATCGTAATATGCAGTGTATCATTGAAAATACCTTATAATATAACGTAATATGCAGTGTATCATTGAAAATACCTTATAATATAACGTAATATGCAGTGTATCATTGAAAATGGCTTATAATATAACGTAATATGCAGTGTATCATTGAAAATACCTTATAATATATGGTAATTTGTAGTGTATCAATGAAAATACCTTATAATATAACGTAATATGCAGTGTATCATTGAAAATACCTTATAATATAACGTAATATGCAGTGTATCATTGAAAATACCTTATAGTATATAGTAGTTTACCATTGCAAATACCTTATAATATAACGTAATATGCAGTGTATCATTGAAAATAGCTTATAATATAACGTAATATGCAGTGTATCATTGAAAATACCTTATAATATAACGCAATATGCAGTGTATCATTGAAAATACCTTATGATATAACGTAATATGCAGTGTATCACTGAAAATACCTTATAATAAATAGTAGTTTACCATTGAAAATACCTTATAAGATAACGTAATATGCTGTGTATCATTGAAAATACCTTATAATATATAGTAGTTTATCATTGAAAATACCTTATAATATATAGTAGTTTATCATTGAAAATACCTTATAATATATAGTAGTTTATCATTGAAAATACCTTATAATATAACGTAATATTTGCAGTGTATCATTGAATATACCTTATAATATATAGTAGTTTATCATTGAAAATGCCTTATGATATAACGTAATATGCAGTGTATCATTGAAAATACCTTATGATATATCGTAATTTGTAGCGTATCATTGAAAATACCTTATAATATATCGTAATATGCAGTGTATCATTGAAAATACCTTATAATATAACGTAATATGCAGTGTATCATTGAAAATACCTTATAATATAACGTAATATGCAGTGTATCATTGAAAATAGCTTATAATATAACGTAATATGCAGTGTATCATTGAAAATACCTTATAATATAACGTAACATGCAGTGTATCATTGAAAATACCTTATAATATATTGTAGTTTAGCATTGAAAATACCTTATAATATAACGTAATATGCAGTGTATCATTGAAAATACCTTATAATATAACGTAATATGCAGTGTATCATTGAAAATACCTTATAATATAACGTAATATGCAGTGTATCATTGAAAATACCTTATGATATAACGTAACATGCAGTGTATCATTGAAAATACCTTATAATATATGGTAATTTGTAGTGTATCAATGAAAATACCTTATAATATAACGTAATATTTGCAGTGTATCATTGAAAATACCTTATAATATATAGTAGTTTATCATTGAAAATACCTTATAATATAACGTAATATTTGCAGTGAATCATTGAAAATACCTTATAATATATAGTAGTTTATCATTGAAAATGCCTTATGATATAACGTAATATGCAGTGTATCATTGAAAATACCTTATGATATATCGTAATTTGTAGCGTATCATTGAAAATACCTTATAATATATCGTAATATGCAGTGTATCATTGAAAATACCTTATAATATAACGTAATATGCAGTGTATCATTGAAAATACCTTATAATATAACGTAATATGCAGTGTATCATTGAAAATACCTTATAATATAACGTAATATGTAGTGTATCATTGAAAATACCTTATAATATATGGTAATTTGTAGTGTATCAATGAAAATACCTTATAATATAACGTAATATGCAGTGTATCATTGAAAATACCTTATAATATAACGTAATATGCAGTGTATCATTGAAAATACCTTATAGTATATTGTAGTTTACCATTGCAAATACCTTATAATATAACGTAATATGCAGTGTATCATTGAAAATAGCTTATAATATAACGTAATATGCAGTGTATCATTGAAAATACCTTATAATATAACGCAATATGCAGTGTATCATTGAAAATACCTTATGATATAACGTAATATGCAGTGTATCATTGAAAATACCTTATAATAAATAGTAGTTTACCATTGAAAATACCTTATAAGATAACGTAATATGCTGTGTATCATTGAAAATACCTTATAATATATAGTAGTTTATCATTGAAAATACCTTATAATATATAGTAGTTTATCATTGAAAATACCTTATAATATAACGTAATATTTGCAGTGTATCATTGAAAATACCTTATAATATATAGTAGTTTATCATTGAAAATGCCTTATGATATAACGTAATATGCAGTGTATCATTGAAAATACCTTATGATATATCGTAATTTGTAGCGTATCATTGAAAATACCTTATAATATTTCGTAATATGCAGTGTATCATTGAAAATACATTATAATATAACGTAATATGCAGTGTATCATTGAAAATACCTTATAATATAATGTAATATGCAGTGTATCATTGAAAATTGCTTATAATATAACGTAATATGCAGTGTATCATTGAAAATACCTTATAATATAACGTAATATGCAGTGTATCATTGAAAATACCTTATAATATATTGTAGTTTAGCATTGAAAATACCTTATAATATAACGTAATATGCAGTGTATCATTGAAAATACCTTATAATATAACGTAATATGCAGTGTATCATTGCAAATACCTTATAATATAACGTAATATGCAGTGTATCATTGAAAATACCTTATAATATAACGCAGTATGCAGTGTATCATTGCAAATACCTTATAATATAACGTAACATGCAGTGTATCATTGAAAATACCTTATAATATATTGTAGTTTAGCATTGAAAATACCTTATAATATAACGTAATATGCAGTGTATCATTGAAAATACCTTATAATATAACGTAATATGCAGTGTATCATTGAAAATACCTTATAATATATGGTAATTTGTAGTGTGTCAATGAAAATACCTTATAATATAACGTAATATTTGCAGTGTATCATTGAAAATACCTTATAATATATAGTAGTTTATCATTGAAAATACCTTATAATATAACGTAATATTTGCAGTGTATCATTGAAAATACCTTATAATATATTGTAGTTTACCATTGAAAATACCTTATAATATAACGTAATATGCAGTGTATCATTGAAAATACCTTATAATATAATGTAATATGCAGGGTATCATTGAAAATACCTTATAATATATCGTAATTTGTAGTGTATCATTGAAAATACCTTATAATATAACGTAATATGCAGTGTATCATTGAAAATACCTTATAATATAACGTAATATGCAGTGTATCATTGAAAATAGCTTATAATATAACGTAATATGCAGTGTATCATTGAAAATACCTTATAATATATTGTAGTTTAGCATTGAAAATACCTTATAATATAACGTAATATGCAGTGTATAATTGAATATACCTTATAATATAACGTAATATGCAGTGTATCATTGAAAATACCTTATAATATAACGTAATATGCAGTGTATCATTGCAAATACCTTATAATATAACGTAATATGCAGTGTATCATTGAAAATACCTTATAATATAACGTAATATGCAGTGTATCATTGCAAATACCTTATAATATAACGTAACATGCAGTGTATCATTGAAAATACCTTATAATATATTGTAGTTTAGCATTGAAAATACCTTATAATATAACGTAATATGCAGTGTATCATTGAAAATACCTTATAATATAACGTAATATGCAGTGTATCATTGAAAATACCTTATAATATATGGTAATTTGTAGTGTGTCAATGAAAATACCTTATAATATAACGTAATATTTGCAGTGTATCATTGAAAATACCTTATAATATATAGTAGTTTATCATTGAAAATACCTTATAATATAACGTAATATTTGCAGTGTATCATTGAAAATACCTTATAATATATTGTAGTTTACCATTGAAAATACCTTATAATATAACGTAATATGCAGTGTATCATTGAAAATACCTTATAATATAATGTAATATGCAGGGTATCATTGAAAATACCTTATAATATATCGTAATTTGTAGTGTATCATTGAAAATACCTTATAATATAACGTAATATGCAGTGTATCATTGAAAATACCTTATAATATAACGTAATATGCAGTGTATCATTGAAAATACCTTATAATATAACGTAATATGCAGTGTATCATTGAAAATACCTTATAATATATTGTAGTTTAGCATTGAAAATACCTTATAATATAACGTAATATGCAGTGTATAATTGAATATACCTTATGATATAACGTAATATGCAGTGTATCATTGAAAATACCTTATAATATATGGTAATTTGTAGTGTATGAATGAAAATACCTTATAATATAACGTAATATTTGCAGTGTATCATTGAAAATACCTTATAATATATAGTAGTTTATCATTGAAAATACCTTATAATATAACGTAATATTTGCAGTGTATCATTGAAAATACCTTATAATATATAGTAGTTTATCATTGAAAATGCCTTATGATATAACGTAATATGCAGTGTATCATTGAAAATACCTTATGATATATCGTAATTTGTAGCGTATCATTGAAAATACCTTATAATATATCGTAATATGCAGTGTATCATTGAAAATACCTTATAATATAACGTAATATGCAGTGTATCATTGAAAATACCTTATAATATAACGTAATATGCAGTGTATCATTGAAAATAGCTTATAATATAACGTAATATGCAGTGTATCATTGAAAATACCTTATAATATATGGTAATTTGTAGTGTATCAATGAAAATACCTTATAATATAACGTAATATGCAGTGTATCATTGAAAATACCTTATAATATAACGTAATATGCAGTGTATCATTGAAAATACCTTATAGTATATAGTAGTTTACCATTGCAAATACCTTATAATATAACGTAATATGCAGTGTATCATTGAAAATAGCTTATAATATAACGTAATATGCAGTGTATCATTGAAAATACCTTATAATATAACGCAATATGCAGTGTATCATTGAAAATACCTTATGATATAACGTAATATGCAGTGTATCACTGAAAATACCTTATAATAAATAGTAGTTTACCATTGAAAATACCTTATAAGATAACGTAATATGCTGTGTATCATTGAAAATACCTTATAATATATAGTAGTTTATCATTGAAAATACCTTATAATATATAGTAGTTTATCATTGAATATACCTTATAATATATAGTAGTTTATCATTGAAAATACCTTATAATATAACGTAATATTTGCAGTGTATCATTGAAAATACCTTATAATATATAGTAGTTTATCATTGAAAATGCCTTATGATATAACGTAATATGCAGTGTATCATTGAAAATACCTTATGATATATCGTAATTTGTAGCGTATCATTGAAAATACCTTATAATATATCGTAATATGCAGTGTATCATTGAAAATACCTTATAATATAACGTAATATGCAGTGTATCATTGAAAATACCTTATAATATAACGTAATATGCAGTGTATCATTGAAAATAGCTTATAATATAACGTAATATGCAGTGTATCATTGAAAATACCTTATAATATAACGTAACATGCAGTGTATCATTGAAAATACCTTATAATATATTGTAGTTTAGCATTGAAAATACCTTATAATATAACGTAATATGCAGTGTATCATTGAAAATACCTTATAATATAACGTAATATGCAGTGTATCATTGCAAATACCTTATAATATAACGTAATATGCAGTGTATCATTGAAAATACCTTATAATATAACGCAGTATGCAGTGTATCATTGCAAATACCTTATAATATAACGTAACATGCAGTGTATCATTGAAAATACCTTATAATATATTGTAGTTTAGCATTGAAAATACCTTATAATATAACGTAATATGCAGTGTATCATTGAAAATACCTTATAATATAACGTAATATGCAGTGTATCATTGAAAATACCTTATAATATATCGTAATTTGTAGTGTATCATTGAAAATACCTTATAATATAACGTAATATGCAGTGTATCATTGAAAATACCTTATAATATATGGTCATTTGTAGTGTATCAATGAAAATACCTTATAATATAACGTAATATTTGCAGTGTATCATTGAAAATACCTTATAATATATAGTAGTTTATCATTGAAAATACCTTATAATATAACGTAATATTTGCAGTGTATCATTGAAAATACCTTATAATATATTGTAGTTTACCATTGAAAATACCTTATAATATAACGTAATATGCAGTGTATCATTGAAAATACCTTATAATATAATGTAATATGCAGGGTATCATTGAAAATACCTTATAATAAATCGTAATTGGTAGTGTATCATTGAAAATACCTTATAATATAACGTAATATGCAGTGTATCATTGAAAATACCTTATAATATAACGTAATATGCAGTGTATCATTGAATATACCTTATAATATATGGTAATTTGTAGTGTATCAATGAAAATAGCTTATAATATAACGTACTATGCAGTGTATCATTGAAAATGCCTTATAATATAACGTAACATGCAGTGTATCATTGAAAATACCTTATAATATATTGTAGTTTATCATTGAAAATACCTTATAATATAATGTAATATGCAGGGTATCATTGAAAATACCTTATAATATATCGTAATTTGTAGTGTATCATTGAAAATACCTTATAATATAACGTAATATGCAGTGTATCATTGAAAATACCTTATAATATATCGTAATTTGTAGTGTATCATTGAAAATACCTTATAATATAACGTAATATGCAGTGTATCATTGAAAATACCTTATAATATATGGTAATTTGTAGTGTATCAATGAAAATACCTTATTATATAACGTAATATGCAGTGTATCATTGAAAATACCTTATAATATAACGTAATATGCAGTGTATCATTGCAAATACCTTATAATATAACGTAACATGCAGTGTATCATTGAAAATACCTTATAATATATTGTAGTTTAGCATTGAAAATACCTTATAATATAACGTAATATGCAGTGTATCATTGAAAATACCTTATAATATAACGTAATATGCAGTGTATCATTGAAAATACCTTATAATATATCGTAATTTGTAGTGTATCATTGAAAATACCTTATAATATAACGTAATATGCAGTGTATCATTGAAAATACCTTATAATATATCGTAATTTGTAGTGTATCATTGAAAATACCTTATAATATAACGTAATATGCAGTGTATCATTGAAAATACCTTATAATATATGGTAATTTGTAGTGTATCAATGAAAATACCTTATTATATAACGTAATATGCAGTGTATCATTGAAAATACCTTATAATATAACGTAATATGCAGTGTATCATTGCAAATACCTTATAATATAACGTAACATGCAGTGTATCATTGAAAATACCTTATAATATATTGTAGTTTAGCATTGAAAATACCTTATAATATAACGTAATATGCAGTGTATCATTGAAAATACCTTATAATATAACGTAATATGCAGTGTATCATTGAAAATACCTTATAATATATCGTAATTTGTAGTGTATCATTGAAAATACCTTATAATATAACGTAATATGCAGTGTATCATTGAAAATACCTTATAATATATGGTAATTTGTAGTGTATCAATGAAAATACCTTATAATATAACGTAATATTTGCAGTGTATCATTGAAAATACCTTATAATATATAGTAGTTTATCATTGAAAATACCTTATAATATAACGTAATATTTGCAGTGTATCATTGAAAATACCTTATAATATATTGTAGTTTACCATTGAAAATACCTTATAATATAACGTAATATGCAGTGTATCATTGAAAATACCTTATAATATAATGTAATATGCAGGGTATCATTGAAAATACCTTATAATAAATCGTAATTTGTAGTGTATCAATGAAAATACCTTATAATATAACGTAATATGTAGTGTATCAATGAAAATACCTTATAATATAACGTAATATGCAGTGTATCATTGAATATACCTTATAATATATGGTAATTTGTAGTGTATCAATGAAAATAGCTTATAATATAACGTACTATGCAGTGTATCATTGAAAATGCCTTATAATATAACGTAACATGCAGTGTATCATTGAAAATACCTTATAATATATTGTAGTTTACCATTGAAAATACCTTATAATATAATGTAATATGCAGGGTATCATTGAAAATACCTTATAATATATCGTAATTTGTAGTGTATCATTGAAAATACCTTATAATATAACGTAATATGCAGTGTATCATTGAAAATACCTTATAATATATCGTAATTTGTAGTGTATCATTGAAAATACCTTATAATATAACGTAATATGCAGTGTATCATTGAAAATACCTTATAATATATGGTAATTTGTAGTGTATCAATGAAAATACCTTATTATATAACGTAATATGCAGTGTATCATTGAAAATACCTTATAATATAACGTAATATGCAGTGTATCATTGCAAATACCTTATAATATAACGTAACATGCAGTGTATCATTGAAAATACCTTATAATATATTGTAGTTTAGCATTGAAAATACCTTATAATATAACGTAATATGCAGTGTATCATTGAAAATACCTTATAATATATCGTAATTTGTAGTGTATCATTGAAAATACCTTATAATATAACGTAATATGCAGTGTATCATTGAAAATACCTTATAATATATGGTAATTTGTAGTGTATCAATGAAAATACCTTATTATATAACGTAATATGCAGTGTATCATTGAAAATACCTTATAATATAACGTAATATGCAGTGTATCATTGCAAATACCTTATAATATAACGTAACATGCAGTGTATCATTGAAAATACCTTATAATATATTGTAGTTTATCATTGAAAATACCTTATAATATAACGTAATATGCAGTGTATCATTGAAAATACCTTATAATATAACGTAATATGCAGTGTATCATTGAAAATACCTTATAATATATCGTAATTTGTAGTGTATCATTGAAAATACCTTATAATATAACGTAATATGCAGTGTATCATTGAAAATACCTTATAATATATGGTAATTTGTAGTGTATCAATGAAAATACCTTATAATATTACGTAATATTTGCAGTGTATCATTGAAAATACCTTATAATATATAGTAGTTTATCATTGAAAATACCTTATAATATAACGTAATATTTGCAGTGTATCATTGAAAATACCTTATAATATATTGTAGTTTACCATTGAAAATACCTTATAATATAACGTAATATGCAGTGTATCATTGAAAATACCTTATAATATAACGTAATATGCAGTGTATCATTGAAAATACCTTATAATATATCGTAATTTGTAGTGTATCATTGAAAATACCTTATAATATAACGTAATATGCAGTGTATCATTGAAAATACCTTATAATATAACGTAATATGCAGTGTATCATTGAATATACCTTATAATATATGGTAATTTGTAGTGTATCAATGAAAATAGCTTATAATATAACGTAATATGCAGTGTATCATTGAAAATGCCTTATAATATAACGTAACATGCAGTGTATCATTGAAAATACCTTATAATATATAGTAGTTTACCATTGAAAATACCTTATAATATAATGTAATATGCAGGGTATCATTGAAAATACCTTATAATATATCGTAATTTGTAGTGTATCATTGAAAATACCTTATAATATAACGTAATATGCAGTGTATCATTGAAAATACCTTATAATATATCGTAATTTGTAGTGTATCATTGAAAATACCTTATAATATAACGTAATATGCAGTGTATCATTGAAAATACCTTATAATATATGGTAATTTGTAGTGTATCAATGAAAATACCTTATTATATAACGTAATATGCAGTGTATCATTGAAAATACCTTATGATATAACGTAATATGCAGTGTATCATTGAAAATACCTTATAATATACCGCAATATGCAGTGTATAATTGAAAATACCTTATGATATAACGTACTAAGCAGTGTATCATTGAAAATACCTTATAATATATCGTAATATGCAGTGTATCATTGAAAACACCTTATAATATATGGTAATTTGTAGTGTATCAATGAAAATATCTTATAATATAACGTAATATGCAGTGTATCATTGAAAATGTCTTATAATATAACGTAACATGCAGTGTATCATTGAAAATACCTTATAATATATTGTAGTTTACCATTGAAAATACCTTATAATATAACGTAATATGCAGTGTATCAATGAAAATACCTTATAATATAATGTAATATGCAGGGTATCATTGAAAATACCTTATAATATATCGTAATTTGTAGTGTATCATTGAAAATACCTTATAATATACCGTAATATGCAGTGTATCATTGAAAATACCTTATAATATATGGTAATTTGTAGTGTATCAATGAAAATACCTTATAATATAACGTAATATGCAGTGTATCATTGAAAATACCTTATAATATAACGTAATATGCAGTGTATCATTGAAAATACCTTATAGTATATAGTAGTTTACCATTGCAAATACCTTATAATATAACGTAATATGCAGTGTATCATTGAAAATAGCTTATAATATAACGTAATATGCAGTGTATCATTGAAAATACCTTATAATATAACGCAATATGCAGTGTATCATTGAAAATACCTTATGATATAACGTAATATGCAGTGTATCACTGAAAATACCTTATAATAAATAGTAGTTTACCATTGAAAATACCTTATAAGATAACGTAATATGCTGTGTATCATTGAAAATACCTTATAATATATAGTAGTTTATCATTGAAAATACCTTATAATATATAGTAGTTTATCATTGAAAATACCTTATAATATATAGTAGTTTATCATTGAAAATACCTTATAATATAACGTAATATTTGCAGTGTATCATTGAAAATACCTTATAATATATAGTAGTTTATCATTGAAAATGCCTTATGATATAACGTAATATGCAGTGTATCATTGAAAATACCTTATGATATATCTTAATTTGTAGCGTATCATTGAAAATACCTTATAATATATCGTAATATGCAGTGTATCATTGAAAATACCTTATAATATAACGTAATATGCAGTGTATCATTGAAAATACCTTATAATATAACGTAATATGCAGTGTATCATTGAAAATAGCTTATAATATAACGTAATATGCAGTGTATCATTGAAAATACCTTATAATATAACGTAACATGCAGTGTATCATTGAAAATACCTTATAATATATTGTAGTTTAGCATTGAAAATACCTTATAATATAACGTAATATGCAGTGTATCATTGAAAATACCTTATAATATAACGTAATATGCAGTGTATCATTGCAAATACCTTATGATATAACGTAATATGCAGTGTATCATTGAAAATACCTTATAATATAACGCAGTATGCAGTGTATCATTGCAAATACCTTATAATATAACGTAACATGCAGTGTATCATTGAAAATACCTTATAATATATTGTAGTTTAGCATTGAAAATACCTTATAATATAACGTAATATGCAGTGTATCATTGAAAATACCTTATAATATAACGTAATATGCAGTGTATCATTGAAAATACCTTATAATATATCGTAATTTGTAGTGTATCATTGAAAATACCTTATAATATAACGTAATATGCAGTGTATCATTGAAAATACCTTATAATATATGGTAATTTGTAGTGTATCAATGAAAATACCTTATAATATAACGTAATATGCAGTGTATCATTGAAAATACCTTATAATATAACGTAATATGCAGTGTATTATTGAAAATACCTTATAGTATATAGTAGTTTACCATTGCAAATACCTTATAATATAACGTAATATGCAGTGTATCATTGAAAATAGCTTATAATATAACGTAATATGCAGTGTATCATTGAAAATACCTTATAATATAACGCAATATGCAGTGTATCATTGAAAATACCTTATGATATAACGTAATATGCAGTGTATCACTGAAAATACCTTATAATAAATAGTAGTTTACCATTGAAAATACCTTATAAGATAACGTAATATGCTGTGTATCATTGAAAATACCTTATAATATATAGTAGTTTATCATTGAAAATACCTTATAATATATAGTAGTTTATCATTGAAAATACCTTATAATATATAGTAGTTTATCATTGAAAATACCTTATAATATAACGTAATATTTGCAGTGTATCATTGAAAATACCTTATAATATATAGTAGTTTATCATTGAAAATGCCTTATGATATAACGTAATATGCAGTGTATCATTGAAAATACCTTATGATATATCTTAATTTGTAGCGTATCATTGAAAATACCTTATAATATATCGTAATATGCAGTGTATCATTGAAATTACCTTATAATATAACGTAATATGCAGTGTATCATTGAAAATACCTTATAATATAACGTAATATGCAGTGTATCATTGAAAATAGCTTATAATATAACGTAATATGCAGTGTATCATTGAAAATACCTTATAATATAACGTAACATGCAGTGTATCATTGAAAATACCTTATAATATATTGTAGTTTAGCATTGAAAATACCTTATAATATAACGTAATATGCAGTGTATCATTGAAAATACCTTATAATATAACGTAATATGCAGTGTATCATTGCAAATACCTTATAATATAACGTAATATGCAGTGTATCATTGAAAATACCTTATAATATAACGCAGTATGCAGTGTATCATTGCAAATACCTTATAATATAACGTAACATGCAGTGTATCATTGAAAATACCTTATAATATATTGTAGTTTAGCATTGAAAATACCTTATAATATAACGTAATATGCAGTGTATCATTGAAAATACCTTATAATATAACGTAATATGCAGTGTATCATTGAAAATACCTTATAATATATCGTAATTTGTAGTGTATCATTGAAAATACCTTATAATATAACGTAATATGCAGTGTATCATTGAAAATACCTTATAATATATGGTAATTTGTAGTGTATCAATGAAAATACCTTATAATATAACGTAATATTTGCAGTGTATCATTGAAAATACCTTATAATATATAGTAGTTTATCATTGAAAATACCTTATAATAAAACGTAATATTTGCAGTGTATCATTGAAAATACCTTATAATATATAGTAGTTTATCATTGAAAATGCCTTATGATATAACGTAATATGCAGTGTATCATTGAAAATACCTTATAGTATATAGTAGTTTACCATTGCAAATACCTTATAATATAACGTAATATGCAGTGTATCATTGAAAATAGCTTATAATATAACGTAATATGCAGTGTATCATTGAAAATACCTTATAATATAACGCAATATGCAGTGTATCATTGAAAATACCTTATGATATAACGTAATATGCAGTGTATCACTGAAAATACCTTATAATAAATAGTAGTTTACCATTGAAAATACCTTATAAGATAACGTAATATGCTGTGTATCATTGAAAATACCTTATAATATATAGTAGTTTATCATTGAAAATACCTTATAATATATAGTAGTTTATCATTGAAAATACCTTATAATATATAGTAGTTTATCATTGAAAATACCTTATAATATAACGTAATATTTGCAGTGTATCATTGAAAATACCTTATAATATATAGTAGTTTATCATTGAAAATGCCTTATGATATAACGTAATATGCAGTGTATCATTGAAAATACCTTATGATATATCTTAATTTGTAGCGTATCATTGAAAATACCTTATAATATATCGTAATATGCAGTGTATCATTGAAAATACCTTATAATATAACGTAATATGCAGTGTATCATTGAAAATACCTTATAATATAACGTAATATGCAGTGTATCATTGAAAATAGCTTATAATATAACGTAATATGCAGTGTATCATTGAAAATACCTTATAATATAACGTAACATGCAGTGTATCATTGAAAATACCTTATAATATATTGTAGTTTAGCATTGAAAATACCTTATAATATAACGTAATATGCAGTGTATCATTGAAAATACCTTATAATATAACGTAATATGCAGTGTATCATTGCAAATACCTTATAATATAACGTAATATGCAGTGTATCATTGAAAATACCTTATAATATAACGCAGTATGCAGTGTATCATTGCAAATACCTTATAATATAACGTAACATGCAGTGTATCATTGAAAATACCTTATAATATATTGTAGTTTAGCATTGAAAATACCTTATAATATAACGTAATATGCAGTGTATCATTGAAAATACCTTATAATATAACGTAATATGCAGTGTATCATTGAAAATACCTTATAATATATCGTAATTTGTAGTGTATCATTGAAAATACCTTATAATATAACGTAATATGCAGTGTATCATTGAAAATACCTTATAATATATGGTAATTTGTAGTGTATCAATGAAAATACCTTATAATATAACGTAATATGCAGTGTATCATTGAAAATACCTTATAATATAACGTAATATGCAGTGTATCATTGAAAATACCTTATAGTATATAGTAGTTTACCATTGCAAATACCTTATAATATATCGTAATATGCAGTGTATCATTGAAAATAGCTTATAATATAACGTAATATGCAGTGTATCATTGAAAATACCTTATAATATAACGCAATATGCAGTGTATCATTGAAAATACCTTATGATATAACGTAATATGCAGTGTATCACTGAAAATACCTTATAATAAATAGTAGTTTACCATTGAAAATACCTTATAAGATAACGTAATATGCTGTGTATCATTGAAAATACCTTATAATATATAGTAGTTTATCATTGAAAATACCTTATAATATATAGTAGTTTATCATTGAAAATACCTTATAATATATAGTAGTTTATCATTGAAAATACCTTATAATATAACGTAATATTTGCAGTGTATCATTGAAAATACCTTATAATATATAGTAGTTTATCATTGAAAATGCCTTATGATATAACGTAATATGCAGTGTATCATTGAAAATACCTTATGATATATCTTAATTTGTAGCGTATCATTGAAAATACCTTATAATATATCGTAATATGCAGTGTATCATTGAAAATACCTTATAATATAACGTAATATGCAGTGTATCATTGAAAATACCTTATAATATAACGTAATATGCAGTGTATCATTGAAAATAGCTTATAATATAACGTAATATGCAGTGTATCATTGAAAATACCTTATAATATAACGTAACATGCAGTGTATCATTGAAAATACCTTATAATATATTGTAGTTTAGCATTGAAAATACCTTATAATATAACGTAATATGCAGTGTATCATTGAAAATACCTTATAATATAACGTAATATGCAGTGTATCATTGCAAATACCTTATAATATAACGTAATATGCAGTGTATCATTGAAAATACCTTATAATATAACGTAATATGCAGTGTATCATTGCAAATACCTTATAATATAACGTAACATGCAGTGTATCATTGAAAATACCTTATAATATATTGTAGTTTAGCATTGAAAATACCTTATAATATAACGTAATATGCAGTGTATCATTGAAAATACCTTATAATATAACGTAATATGCAGTGTATCATTGAAAATACCTTATAATATATCGTAATTTGTAGTGTATCATTGAAAATACCTTATAATATAACGTAATATGCAGTGTATCATTGAAAATAGCTTATAATATAACGTAATATGCAGTGTATCATTGAAAATACCTTATAATATAACGTAACATGCAGTGTATCATTGAAAATACCTTATAATATATTGTAGTTTAGCATTGAAAATACCTTATAATATAACGTAATATGCAGTGTATCATTGAAAATACCTTATAATATAACGTAATATGCAGTGTATCATTGAAAATACCTTATAATATAACGTAATATGCAGTGTATCATTGAAAATACCTTATAATATAACGTAATATGCAGTGTATCATTGCAAATACCTTATAATATAACGTAACATGCAGTGTATCATTGAAAATACCTTATAATATATTGTAGTTTAGCATTGAAAATACCTTATAATATAACGTAATATGCAGTGTATCATTGAAAATACCTTATAATATAACGTAATATGCAGTGTATCATTGAAAATACCTTATAATATATCGTAATTTGTAGTGTATCATTGAAAATACCTTATAATATAACGTAATATGCAGTGTATCATTGAAAATACCTTATAATATATGGTAATTTGTAGTGTATCAATGAAAATACCTTATAATATAACGTAATATTTGCAGTGTATCATTGAAAATACCTTATAATATATAGTAGTTTATCATTGAAAATACCTTATAATAAAACGTAATATTTGCAGTGTATCATTGAAAATACCTTATAATATATAGTAGTTTATCATTGAAAATGCCTTATGATATAACGTAATATGCAGTGTATCATTGAAAATACCTTATGATATATCGTAATTTGTAGCGTATCATTGAAAATACCTTATAATATATCGTAATATGCAGTGTATCATTGAAAATACCTTATAATATATAGTAGTTTATCATTGAAAATACCTTATAATATATAGTAGTTTATCATTGAAAATACCTTATAATATAACGTAATATGCAGTGTATCATTGAAAATACCTTATGATATATCGTAATTTGTAGTGTATCATTGAAAATACCTTATAATATATCGTAATATGCAGTGTATCATTGAAAACACCTTATAATATATGGTAATTTGTAGTGTATCAATGAAAATATCTTATAATATAACGTAATATGCAGTGTATCATTGAAAATGTCTTATAATATAACGTAACATGCAGTGTATCATTGAAAATACCTTATAATATATTGTAGTTTACCATTGAAAATACCTTATAATATAACGTAATATGCAGTGTATCATTGAAAATACCTTATAATATAATGTAATATGCAGGGTATCATTGAAAATACCTTATAATATATCGTAATTTGTAGTGTATCATTGAAAATACCTTATAATATACCGTAATATGCAGTGTATCATTGAAAATACCTTATAATATATGGTAATTTGTAGTGTATCAATGAAAATACCTTATAATATAACGTAATATGCAGTGTATCATTGAAAATACCTTATAATATAACGTAATATGCAGTGTATCATTGAAAATACCTTATAATATAATGTAATATGCAGGGTATCATTGAAAATACCTTATAATATATCGTAATTTGTAGTGTATCATTGAAAATACCTTATAATATACCGTAATATGCAGTGTATCATTGAAAATACCTTATAATATATGGTAATTTGTAGTGTATCAATGAAAATACCTTATAATATAACGTAATATGCAGTGTATCATTGAAAATACCTTATAATATAACGTAATATGCAGTGTATCATTGAAAATACCTTATAGTATATAGTAGTTTACCATTGCAAATACCTTATAATATAACGTAATATGCAGTGTATCATTGAAAATAGCTTATAATATAACGTAATATGCAGTGTATCATTGAAAATACCTTATAATATAACGCAATATGCAGTGTATCATTGAAAATACCTTATGATATAACGTAATATGCAGTGTATCACTGAAAATACCTTATAATAAATAGTAGTTTACCATTGAAAATACCTTATAAGATAACGTAATATGCTGTGTATCATTGAAAATACCTTATAATATATAGTAGTTTATCATTGAAAATACCTTATAATATATAGTAGTTTATCATTGAAAATACCTTATAATATATAGTAGTTTATCATTGAAAATACCTTATAATATAACGTAATATTTGCAGTGTATCATTGAAAATACCTTATAATATATAGTAGTTTATCATTGAAAATGCCTTATGATATAACGTAATATGCAGTGTATCATTGAAAATACCTTATGATATATCTTAATTTGTAGCGTATCATTGAAAATACCTTATAATATATCGTAATATGCAGTGTATCATTGAAAATACCTTATAATATAACGTAATATGCAGTGTATCATTGAAAATACCTTATAATATAACGTAATATGCAGTGTATCATTGAAAATAGCTTATAATATAACGTAATATGCAGTGTATCATTGAAAATACCTTATAATATAACGTAACATGCAGTGTATCATTGAAAATACCTTATAATATATTGTAGTTTAGCATTGAAAATACCTTATAATATAACGTAATATGCAGTGTATCATTGAAAATACCTTATAATATAACGTAATATGCAGTGTATCATTGCAAATACCTTATAATATAACGTAATATGCAGTGTATCATTGAAAATACCTTATAATATAACGCAGTATGCAGTGTATCATTGCAAATACCTTATAATATAACGTAACATGCAGTGTATCATTGAAAATACCTTATAATATATTGTAGTTTAGCATTGAAAATACCTTATAATATAACGTAATATGCAGTGTATCATTGAAAATTCCTTATAATATATCGTAATTTGTAGTGTATCATTGAAAATACCTTATAATATAACGTAATATGCAGTGTATCATTGAAAATACCTTATAATATATGGTAATTTGTAGTGTATCAATGAAAATACCTTATAATATAACGTAATATTTGCAGTGTATCATTGAAAATACCTTATAATATATAGTAGTTTATCATTGAAAATACCTTATAATAAAACGTAATATTTGCAGTGTATCATAGAAAATACCTTATAATATATAGTAGTTTATCATTGAAAATGCCTTATGATATAACGTAATATGCAGTGTATCATTGAAAATACCTTATGATATATCGTAATTTGTAGCGTATCATTGAAAATACCTTATAATATATCGTAATATGCAGTGTATCATTGAAAATACCTTATAATATATAGTAGTTTATCATTGAAAATACCTTATAATATATAGTAGTTTATCATTGAAAATACCTTATAATATAACGTAATATGCAGTGTATCATTGAAAATACCTTATGATATATCGTAATTTGTAGCGTATCATTGAAAATACCTTATAATATATCGTAATATGCAGTGTATCATTGAAAACACCTTATAATATATGGTAATTTGTAGTGTATCAATGAAAATATCTTATAATATAACGTAATATGCAGTGTATCATTGAAAATGTCTTATAATATAACGTAACATGCAGTGTATCATTGAAAATACCTTATAATATATTGTAGTTTACCATTGAAAATACCTTATAATATAACGTAATATGCAGTGTATCATTGAAAATACCTTATAATATAATGTAATATGCAGGGTATCATTGAAAATACCTTATAATATATCGTAATTTGTAGTGTATCATTGAAAATACCTTATAATATACCGTAATATGCAGTGTATCATTGAAAATACCTTATAATATAACGTAACATGCAGTGTATCATTGAAAATACCTTATAATATATTGTAGTTTAGCATTGAAAATACCTTATAATATAACGTAATATGCAGTGTATCATTGAAAATACCTTATAGTATATAGTAGTTTACCATTGCAAATACCTTATAATATAACGTAATATGCAGTGTATCATTGAAAATAGCTTATAATATAACGTAATATGCAGTGTATCATTGAAAATACCTTATAATATAACGCAATATGCAGTGTATCATTGAAAATACCTTATGATATAACGTAATATGCAGTGTATCACTGAAAATACCTTATAATAAATAGTAGTTTACCATTGAAAATACCTTATAAGATAACGTAATATGCTGTGTATCATTGAAAATACCTTATAATATATAGTAGTTTATCATTGAAAATACCTTATAATATATAGTAGTTTATCATTGAAAATACCTTATAATATATAGTAGTTTATCATTGAAAATGCCTTATGATATAACGTAATATGCAGTGTATCATTGAAAATACCTTATAATATATCGTAATTTGTAGCGTATCATTGAAAATACCTTATAATATATCGTAATATGCAGTGTATCATTGAAAATACCTTATAATATATAGTAGTTTATCATTGAAAATACCTTATAATATATAGTAGTTTATCATTGAAAATACCTTATAATATAACGTAATATGCAGTGTATCATTGAAAATACCTTATGATATATCGTAATTTGTAGCGTATCATTGAAAATACCTTATAATATATCGTAATATGCAGTGTATCATTGAAAACACCTTATAATATATGGTAATTTGTAGTGTATCAATGAAAATATCTTATAATATAACGTAATATGCAGTGTATCATTGAAAATGTCTTATAATATAACGTAACATGCAGTGTATCATTGAAAATACCTTATAATATATTGTAGTTTACCATTGAAAATACCTTATAATATAACGTAATATGCAGTGTATCATTGAAAATACCTTATAATATAATGTAATATGCAGGGTATCATTGAAAATACCTTATAATATATGGTAATTTGTAGTGTATCATTGAAAATACATTATAATATACCGTAATATGCAGTGTATCATTGAAAATACCTTATAATATATGGTAATTTGTAGTGTATCAATGAAAATACCTTATAATATAACGTAATATGCAGTGTATCATTGAAAATACCTTATAATATAACGTAATATGCAGTGTATCATTGAAAATACCTTATAATATAATGTAATATGCAGGGTATCATTGAAAATACCTTATAATATATCGTAATTTGTAGTGTATCATTGAAAATACCTTATAATATACCGTAATATGCAGTGTATCATTGAAAATACCTTATAATATATGGTAATTTGTAGTGTATCAATGAAAATACCTTATAATATAACGTAATATGCAGTGTATCATTGAAAATACCTTATAATATAACGTAATATGCAGTGTATCATTGAAAATACCTTATAGTATATAGTAGTTTACCATTGCAAATACCTTATAATATAACGTAATATGCAGTGTATCATTGAAAATAGCTTATAATATAACGTAATATGCAGTGTATCATTGAAAATACCTTATAATATAACGCAATATGCAGTGTATCATTGAAAATACCTTATGATATAACGTAATATGCAGTGTATCACTGAAAATACCTTATAATAAATAGTAGTTTACCATTGAAAATACCTTATAAGATAACGTAATATGCTGTGTATCATTGAAAATACCTTATAATATATAGTAGTTTATCATTGAAAATACCTTATAATATATAGTAGTTTATCATTGAAAATACCTTATAATATATAGTAGTTTATCATTGAAAATACCTTATAATATAACGTAATATTTGCAGTGTATCATTGAAAATACCTTATAATATATAGTAGTTTATCATTGAAAATGCCTTATGATATAACGTAATATGCAGTGTATCATTGAAAATACCTTATGATATATCTTAATTTGTAGCGTATCATTGAAAATACCTTATAATATATCGTAATATGCAGTGTATCATTGAAAATACCTTATAATATAACGTAATATGCAGTGTATCATTGAAAATACCTTATAATATAACGTAATATGCAGTGTATCATTGAAAATAGCTTATAATATAACGTAATATGCAGTGTATCATTGAAAATACCTTATAATATAACGTAACATGCAGTGTATCATTGAAAATACCTTATAATATATTGTAGTTTAGCATTGAAAATACCTTATAATATAACGTAATATGCAGTGTATCATTGAAAATACCTTATAATATAACGTAATATGCAGTGTATCATTGAAAATACCTTATAATATAACGTAATATGCAGTGTATCATTGAAAATACCTTATAATATAACGCAGTATGCAGTGTATCATTGCAAATACCTTATAATATAACGTAACATGCAGTGTATCATTGAAAATACCTTATAATATATTGTAGTTTAGCATTGAAAATACCTTATAATATAACGTAATATGCAGTGTATCATTGAAAATTCCTTATAATATATCGTAATTTGTAGTGTATCATTGAAAATACCTTATAATATAACGTAATATGCAGTGTATCATTGAAAATACCTTATAATATAACGTAATATGCAGTGTATCATTGAAAATACCTTATAATATATGGTAATTTGTAGTGTATCAATGAAAATACCTTATAATATAACGTAATATTTGCAGTGTATCATTGAAAATACCTTATAATATATAGTAGTTTATCATTGAAAATACCTTATAATAAAACGTAATATTTGCAGTGTATCATTGAAAATACCTTATAATATATAGTAGTTTATCATTGAAAATGCCTTATGATATAACGTAATATGCAGTGTATCATTGAAAATACCTTATGATATATCGTAATTTGTAGCGTATCATTGAAAATACCTTATAATATATCGTAATATGCAGTGTATCATTGAAAATACCTTATAATATATAGTAGTTTATCATTGAAAATACCTTATAATATATAGTAGTTTATCATTGAAAATACCTTATAATATAACGTAATATGCAGTGTATCATTGAAAATACCTTATGATATATCGTAATTTGTAGCGTATCATTGAAAATACCTTATAATATATCGTAATATGCAGTGTATCATTGAAAACACCTTATAATATATGGTAATTTGTAGTGTATCAATGAAAATATCTTATAATATAACGTAATATGCAGTGTATCATTGAAAATGTCTTATAATATAACGTAACATGCAGTGTATCATTGAAAATACCTTATAATATATTGTAGTTTACCATTGAAAATACCTTATAATATAACGTAATATGCAGTGTATCATTGAAAATACCTTATAGTATATAGTAGTTTACCATTGCAAATACCTTATAATATAACGTAATATGCAGTGTATCATTGAAAATAGCTTATAATATAACGTAATATGCAGTGTATCATTGAAAATACCTTATAATATAACGCAATATGCAGTGTATCATTGAAAATACCTTATGATATAACGTAATATGCAGTGTATCACTGAAAATACCTTATAATAAATAGTAGTTTACCATTGAAAATACCTTATAAGATAACGTAATATGCTGTGTATCATTGAAAATACCTTATAATATATAGTAGTTTATCATTGAAAATACCTTATAATATATAGTAGTTTATCATTGAAAATACCTTATAATATATAGTAGTTTATCATTGAAAATACCTTATAATATAACGTAATATTTGCAGTGTATCATTGAAAATACCTTATAATATATAGTAGTTTATCATTGAAAATGCCTTATGATATAACGTAATATGCAGTGTATCATTGAAAATACCTTATGATATATCTTAATTTGTAGCGTATCATTGAAAATACCTTATAATATATCGTAATATGCAGTGTATCATTGAAAATACCTTATAATATAACGTAATATGCAGTGTATCATTGAAAATACCTTATAATATAACGTAATATGCAGTGTATCATTGAAAATAGCTTATAATATAACGTAATATGCAGTGTATCATTGAAAATACCTTATAATATAACGTAACATGCAGTGTATCATTGAAAATACCTTATAATATATTGTAGTTTAGCATTGAAAATACCTTATAATATAACGTAATATGCAGTGTATCATTGAAAATACCTTATAATATAACGTAATATGCAGTGTATCATTGCAAATACCTTATAATATAACGTAATATGCAGTGTATCATTGAAAATACCTTATAATATAACGTAATATGCAGTGTATCATTGCAAATACCTTATAATATAACGTAACATGCAGTGTATCATTGAAAATACCTTATAATATATTGTAGTTTAGCATTGAAAATACCTTATAATATAACGTAATATGCAGTGTATCATTGAAAATACCTTATAATATAACGTAATATGCAGTGTATCATTGAAAATACCTTATAATATATCGTAATTTGTAGTGTATCATTGAAAATACCTTATAATATAACGTAATATGCAGTGTATCATTGAAAATACCTTATAATATATGGTAATTTGTAGTGTATCAATGAAAATACCTTATAATATAACGTAATATTTGCAGTGTATCATTGAAAATACCTTATAATATATAGTAGTTTATCATTGAAAATACCTTATAATAAAACGTAATATTTGCAGTGTATCATAGAAAATACCTTATAATATATAGTAGTTTATCATTGAAAATGCCTTATGATATAACGTAATATGCAGTGTATCATTGAAAATACCTTATGATATATCGTAATTTGTAGCGTATCATTGAAAATACCTTATAATATAACGTAATATGCAGTGTATCATTGAAAATACCTTATAATATATAGTAGTTTATCATTGAAAATACCTTATAATATATAGTAGTTTATCATTGAAAATACCTTATAATATAACGTAATATGCAGTGTATCATTGAAAATACCTTATGATATATCGTAATTTGTAGCGTATCATTGAAAATACCTTATAATATAACGTAATATGCAGTGTATCATTGAAAACACCTTATAATATATGGTAATTTGTAGTGTATCAATGAAAATATCTTATAATATAACGTAATATGCAGTGTATCATTGAAAATGTCTTATAATATAACGTAACATGCAGTGTATCATTGAAAATACCTTATAATATATTGTAGTTTACCATTGAAAATACCTTATAATATAACGTAATATGCAGTGTATCATTGAAAATACCTTATAATATAATGTAATATGCAGGGTATCATTGAAAATACCTTATAATATATCGTAATTTGTAGTGTATCATTGAAAATACCTTATAATATACCGTAATATGCAGTGTATCATTGAAAATACCTTATAATATATGGTAATTTGTAGTGTATCAATGAAAATATCTTATAATATAACGTAATATGCAGTGTATCATTGAAAATACCTTATAATATAACGTAATATGCAGTGTATCATTGAAAATACCTTATAGTATATAGTAGTTTACCATTGCAAATACCTTATAATATAACGTAATATGCAGTGTATCATTGAAAATAGCTTATAATATAACGTAATATGCAGTGTATCATTGAAAATACCTTATAATAAATAGTAGTTTATCATTGAAAATACCTTATAATATATAGTAGTTTATCATTGAATATACCTTATAATATATAGTAGTTTATCATTGAAAATACCTTATAATATAACGTAATATTTGCAGTGTATCATTGAAAATACCTTATAATATATAGTAGTTTATCATTGAAAATGCCTTATGATATAACGTAATATGCAGTGTATCATTGAAAATACCTTATGATATATCGTAATTTGTAGCGTATCATTGAAAATACCTTATAATATATAGTAGTTTATCATTGAAAATGCCTTATGATATAACGTAATATGCAGTGTATCATTGAAAATACCTTATGATATATCGTAATTTGTAGCGTATCATTGAAAATACCTTATAATATATCGTAATATGCAGTGTATCATTGAAAATACCTTATAATATAACGTAATATGCAGTGTATCATTGAAAATACCTTATAATATAACGTAATATGCAGTGTATCATTGAAAATAGCTTATAATATAACGTAATATGCAGTGTATCATTGAAAATACCTTATAATATAACGTAACATGCAGTGTATCATTGAAAATACCTTATAATATATTGTAGTTTAGCATTGAAAATACCTTATAATATAACGTAATATGCAGTGTATCATTGAAAATACCTTATAATATAACGTAATATGCAGTGTATCATTGCAAATACCTTATAATATAACGTAATATGCAGTGTATCATTGAAAATACCTTATAATATAACGTAATATGCAGTGTATCATTGCAAATACCTTATAATATAACGTAACATGCAGTGTATCATTGAAAATACCTTATAATATATTGTAGTTTAGCATTGAAAATACCTTATAATATAACGTAATATGCAGTGTATCATTGAAAATACCTTATAATATAACGTAATATGCAGTGTATCATTGAAAATACCTTATAATATATCGTAATTTGTAGTGTATCATTGAAAATACCTTATAATATAACGTAATATGCAGTGTATCATTGAAAATACCTTATAATATATGGTAATTTGTAGTGTATCAATGAAAATACCTTATAATATAACGTAATATTTGCATTGTATCTTTGAAAATACCTTATAATATATAGTAGTTTATCATTGAAAATACCTTATAATATAACGTAATATTTGCAGTGTATAATTGAAAATATCTTATAATATATAGTAGTTTATCATTGAAAATACCTTATGATATATCGTAATTTGTAGCGTATCATTGAAAATACCTTATAATATATCGTAATATGCAGTGTATCATTGAAAATACCTTATAATATAACGTAATATGCAGTGTATCATTGAAAATACGTTATAATATAACGTAATATGCAGTGTATCATTGAAAATACCTTATAATATAACGTAATATGCAGTGTATCATTGAAAATACCTTATAATATAACGTAACATGCAGTGTATCATTGAAAATACCTTATAATATATTGTAGTTTAGCATTGAAAATACCTTATAATATAACGTAATATGCAGTGTATCATTGAAAATACCTTATAATATAACGTAATATGCAGTGTATCATTGCAAATACTTTATAATATAACGTAATATGCAGTGTATCATTGAAAATAGCTTATAATATAACGTAATATGCAGTGTATCATTGAAAATACCTTATAATATAACGTAACATGCAGTGTATCATTGAAAATACCTTATAATATATTGTAGTTTAGCATTGAAAATACCTTATAATATAACGTAATATGCAGTGTATCATTGAAAATACTTTATAATAAATAGTAGTTTACCATTGAAAATACCTTATAAGATAACGTAATATGCTGTGTATCATTGAAAATACCTTATAATATATAGTAGTTTATCATTGAAAATACCTTATAATATATAGTAGTTTATCATTGAAAATACCTTATAATATATTGTAGTTTAGCATTGAAAATACCTTATAATATAACGTAATAAGCAGTGTATCATTGAAAATACCTTATAATATAACGTAATATGCAGTGTATCATTGAATATACCTTATAATATATGGTAATTTGTAGTGTATCAATGAAAATAGCTTATAATATAACGTAATATGCAGTGTATCATTGAAAATGCCTTATAATATAACGTAACATGCAGTGTATCATTGAAAATACCTTATAATATATTGTAGTTTACCATTGAAAATACCTTATAATATAACGTAATATGCAGTGTATCATTGAAAATAGCTTATAATATAACGTAATATGCAGTGTATCATTGAATATACCTTATGATATAACGTAATATGCAGTGTATCATTGAAAATACCTTATAATATATCGTAATTTGTAGTGTATCATTGAAAATACCTTATAATATAACGTAATATGCAGTGTATCATTGAAAATACCTTATAATATAACGTAATATGCAGTGTATCATTGAAAATAGCTTATAATATAACGTAATATGCAGTGTATCATTGAAAATACCTTATAATATATTGTAGTTTAGCATTGAAAATACCTTGTAATATAACGTAATATGCAGTGTATCATTGAATATACCTTATGATATAACGTAATATGCAGTGTATCATTGAAAATACCTTATAATATAACGTAACATGCAGTGTATCATTGAAAATACCTTATAATATAACGTAATATGCAGTGTATCATTGAAAATACATTATAATATAACGTAATATGCAGTGTATCATTGAATATACCTTATAATATATGGTAATTTGTAGTGTATCAATGAAAATAGCTTATAATATAACGTACTATGCAGTGTATCATTGAAAATGCCTTATAATATAACGTAACATGCAGTGTATCATTGAAAATACCTTATAATATATTGTAGTTTACCATTGAAAATACCTTATAATATAACGTAATATGCAGTGTATCATTGAAAATACCTTATAATATAACGTAATATGCAGTGTATCATTGAATATACCTTATGATATAACGTAATATGCAGTGTATCATTGAAAATACCTTATAATATATGGTAATTTGTAGTGTATCAATGAAAATACCTTATTATATAACGTAATATGCAGTGTATCATTGAAAATACCTTATAATATAACGTAATATGCAGTGTATCATTGAAAATACCTTATAATATATTGTAATATGCAGTGTATCATTGAAAATACCTTATAATATATCGTAATTTGTAGTGTATCATTGAAAATACCTTATAATATAACGTAATATGCAGTGTATCATTGAAAATACCTTATAATATATGGTAATTTGTAGTGTATCAATGAAAATACCTTATTATATAACGTAATATGCAGTGTATCATTGAATATACCTTATGATATAACGTAATATGCAGTGTATCATTGAAAATACCTTATTATATAACGTAATATGCAGTGTATCATTGAAAATACATTATAATATATTGTAGTTTACCATTGAAAATACCTTATAATATAACGTAATATGCAGTGTATCATTGAAAATACCTTATAATATAATGTAATATGCAGGGTATCATTGAAAATACCTTATAATATATCGTAATTTGTAGTGTATCATTGAAAATACCTTATAATATAACGTAATATGCAGTGTATCATTGAAAATAGCTTATAATATAACGTAATATGCAGTGTATCATTGAAAATACCTTATAATATATTGTTGTTTATCATTGAAAATACCTTATAATATAACGTAATATGCAGTGTATCATTGAAAATACCTTATGATATAACGTAATATGCAGTGTATCATTGAAAATACCTTATAATATATGGTAATTTGTAGTGTATCAATGAAAATACCTTATTATATAACGTAATATGCAGTGTATCATTGAAAATACATTATAATATATTGTAGTTTACCATTGAAAATACCTTATAATATAACGTAATATGCAGTGTATCATTGAAAATACCTTATAATATAATGTAATATGCAGGGTATCATTGAAAATACCTTATAATATATCGTAATTTGTAGTGTATCATTGAAAATACCTTATAATATAACGTAATATGCAGTGTATCATTGAAAATAGCTTATAATATAACGTAATATGCAGTGTATCATTGAAAATACCTTATAATATAACGTAACATGCAGTGTATCATTGAAAATACCTTATAATATATTGTAGTTTAGCATTGAAAATACCTTATAATATAACGTAATATGCAGTGTATCATTGAAAATACCTTATAATATAACGTAATATGCAGTGTATCATTGCAAATACCTTATAATATAACGTAATATGCAGTGTATCATTGAAAATACCTTATAATATAATGTAATATGCAGGGTATCATTGAAAATACCTTATAATATATCGTAATTTGTAGTGTATCATTGAAAATACCTTATAATATAACGTAATATGCAGTGTATCATTGAAAATAGCTTATAATATAACGTAATATGCAGTGTATCATTGAAAATACCTTATAATATATTGTTGTTTAGCATTGAAAATACCTTATAATATAACGTAATATGCAGTGTATCATTGAATATACCTTATGATATAACGTAATATGCAGTGTATCATTGAAAATACCTTATAATATATGGTAATTTGTAGTGTATCAATGAAAATACCTTATTATATAACGTAATATGCAGTGTATCATTGAAAATACATTATAATATATTGTAGTTTACCATTGAAAATACCTTATAATATAACGTAATATGCAGTGTATCATTGAAAATACCTTATAATATAATGTAATATGCAGTGTATCATTGAAAATACCTTATAATATATCGTAATTTGTAGTGTATCATTGAAAATACCTTATAATATAACGTAATATGCAGTGTATCATTGAAAATAGCTTATAATATAACGTAATATGCAGTGTATCATTGAAAATACCTTATAATATAACGTAATATGCAGTGTATCATTGAAAATACCTTATAATATATTGTAGTTTAGCATTGAAAATACCTTATAATATAACGTAATATGCAGTGTATCATTGAAAATACCTTATAATATAACGTAATATGCAGTGTATCATTGCAAATACCTTATAATATAACGTAATATGCAGTGTATCATTGAAAATACCTTATAATATAACGCAGTATGCAGTGTATCATTGCAAATACCTTATAATATAACGTAACATGCAGTGTATCATTGAAAATACCTTATAATATATTGTAGTTTAGCATTGAAAATACCTTATAATATAACGTAATATGCAGTGTATCATTGAAAATACCTTATAATATAACGTAATATGCAGTGTATCATTGAATATACCTTATAATATATGGTAATTTGTAGTGTATCAATGAAAATAGCTTATAATATAACGTAATATGCAGTGTATCATTGAAAATACCTTATAATATAACGTAACATGCAGTGTATCAATGAAAATACCTTATAATATAACGTAATATTTGCAGTGTATCATTGAAAATACCTTATAATATATAGTAGTTTATCATTGAAAATAGCTTATAATATAACGTAATATTTGCAGTGTATCATTGAAAATACCTTATAATATAAAGTAGTTTATCATTGAAAATGCCTTATGATATAACGTAATATGCAGTGTATCATTGAAAATACCTTATGATATATCGTAATTTGTAGCGTATCATTGAAAATACATTATAATATATCGTAATATGCAGTGTATCATTGAAAATACCTTATAATATAACGTAATATGCAGTGTATCATTGAAAATACCTTATAATATAACGTAATATGCAGTGTATCATTGAAAATACCTTATAATATAACGTAACATGCAGTGTATCATTGAAAATACCTTATAATATATTGTAGTTTAGCATTGAAAATACCTTATAATATAACGTAATATGCAGTGTATCATTGAAAATACTTTATAATAAATAGTAGTTTACCATTGAAAATACCTTATAAGATAACGTAATATGCTGTGTATCATTGAAAATACCTTATAATATATAGTAGTTTATCATTGAAAATACCTTATAATATATAGTAGTTTATCATTGAAAATACCTTATAATATATTGTAGTTTAGCATTGAAAATACCTTATAATATAACGTAATATGCAGTGTATCATTGAAAGTACCTTATAATATAACGTAACATGCAGTGTATCATTGAAAATACCTTATAATATAACGTAATATGCAGTGTATCATTGAAAATACCTTATAATATAACGTAATATGCAGTGTATCATTGAATATACCTTATAATATATGGTAATTTGTAGTGTATCAATGAAAATAGCTTATAATATAACGTAATATGCAGTGTATCATTGAAAATGCCTTATAATATAACGTAACATGCAGTGTATCATTGAAAATACCTTATAATATATTGTAGTTTACCATTGAAAATACCTTATAATATAACGTAATATGCAGTGTATCATTGAAAATACCTTATAATATAACGTAATATGCAGTGTATCATTGAATATACCTTATGATATAACGTAATATGCAGTGTATCATTGAAAATACCTTATAATATATGGTAATTTGTAGTGTATCAATGAAAATACCTTATTATATAACGTAATATGCAGTGTATCATTGAAAATACCTTATAATATAACGTAATATGCAGTGTATCATTGAAAATAGCTTATAATATAACGTAATATGCAGTGTATCATTGAAAATACCTTATAATATATTGTTGTTTAGCATTGAAAATACCTTATAATATAACGTAATATGCAGTGTATCATTGAAAATACCTTATAATATAATGTAATATGCAGGGTATCATTGAAAATACCTTATAATATATCGTAATTTGTAGTGTATCATTGAAAATACCTTATAATATAACGTAATATGCAGTGTATCATTGAAAATAGCTTATAATATAACGTAATATGCAGTGTATCATTGAAAATACCTTATAATATATTGTTGTTTAGCATTGAAAATACCTTATAATATAACGTAATATGCAGTGTATCATTGAATATACCTTATGATATAACGTAATATGCAGTGTATCATTGAAAATACCTTATAATATATGGTAATTTGTAGTGTATCAATGAAAATACCTTATTATATAACGTAATATGCAGTGTATCATTGAAAATACATTATAATATATTGTAGTTTACCATTGAAAATACCTTATAATATAACGTAATATGCAGTGTATCATTGAAAATACCTTATAATATAATGTAATATGCAGTGTATCATTGAAAATACCTTATAATATATCGTAATTTGTAGTGTATCATTGAAAATACCTTATAATATAACGTAATATGCAGTGTATCATTGAAAATAGCTTATAATATAACGTAATATGCAGTGTATCATTGAAAATACCTTATAATATAACGTAACATGCAGTGTATCATTGAAAATACCTTATAATATATTGTAGTTTAGCATTGAAAATACCTTATAATATAACGTAATATGCAGTGTATCATTGAAAATACCTTATAATATAACGTAATATGCAGTGTATCATTGCAAATACCTTATAATATAACGTAATATGCAGTGTATCATTGTAAATACCTTATAATATAATGTAATATGCAGGGTATCATTGAAAATACCTTATAATATATCGTAATTTGTAGTGTATCATTGAAAATACCTTATAATATAACGTAATATGCAGTGTATCATTGAAAATAGCTTATAATATAACGTAATATGCAGTGTATCATTGAAAATACCTTATAATATATTGTTGTTTAGCATTGAAAATACCTTATAATATAACGTAATATGCAGTGTATCATTGAATATACCTTATGATATAACGTAATATGCAGTGTATCATTGAAAATACCTTATAATATATGGTAATTTGTAGTGTATCATTGAAAATACCTTATTATATAACGTAATATGCAGTGTATCATTGAAAATACATTATAATATATTGTAGTTTACCATTGAAAATACCTTATAATATAACGTAATATGCAGTGTATCATTGAAAATACCTTATAATATAATGTAATATGCAGGGTATCATTGAAAATACCTTATAATATATCGTAATTTGTAGTGTATCATTGAAAATACCTTATAATATAACGTAATATGCAGTGTATCATTGAAAATAGCTTATAATATAACGTAATATGCAGTGTATCATTGAAAATACCTTATAATATAACGTAACATGCAGTGTATCATTGAAAATACCTTATAATATATTGTAGTTTAGCATTGAAAATACCTTATAATATAACGTAATATGCAGTGTATCATTGAAAATACCTTATAATATAACGTAATATGCAGTGTATCATTGCAAATACCTTATAATATAACGTAATATGCAGTGTATCATTGAAAATACCTTATAATATAACGTAATATGCAGTGTATCATTGCAAATACCTTATAATATAACGTAACATGCAGTGTATCATTGAAAATACCTTATAATATATTGTAGTTTAGCATTGAAAATACCTTATAATATAACGTAATATGCAGTGTATCATTGAAAATACCTTATAATATAACGTAATATGCAGTGTATCATTGAATATACCTTATAATATATGGTAATTTGTAGTGTATCAATGAAAATAGCTTATAATATAACGTAATATGCAGTGTATCATTGAAAATGCCTTATAATATAACGTAACATGCAGTGTATCAATGAAAATACCTTATAATATAACGTAATATTTGCAGTGTATCATTGAAAATACCTTATAATATATAGTAGTTTATCATTGAAAATAGCTTATAATATAACGTAATATTTGCAGTGTATCATTGAAAATACCTTATAATATATAGTAGTTTATCATTGAAAATGCCTTATGATATAACGTAATATGCAGTGTATCATTGAAAATACCTTATGATATATCGTAATTTGTAGCGTATCATTGAAAATACATTATAATATATCGTAATATGCAGTGTATCATTGAAAATACCTTATAATATAACGTAATATGCAGTGTATCATGGAAAATACCTTATAATATAACGTAATATGCAGTGTATCATTGAAAATACCTTATAATATAACGTAACATGCAGTGTATCATTGAAAATACCTTATAATATATTGTAGTTTAGCATTGAAAATACCTTATAATATAACGTAATATGCAGTGTATCATTGAAAATACTTTATAATAAATAGTAGTTTACCATTGAAAATACCTTATAAGATAACGTAATATGCTGTGTATCATTGAAAATACCTTATAATATATAGTAGTTTATCATTGAAAATACCTTATAATATATAGTAGTTTATCATTGAAAATACCTTATAATATATTGTAGTTTAGCATTGAAAATACCTTATAATATAACGTAATATGCAGTGTATCATTGAAAATACCTTATAATATAACGTAATATGCAGTGTATCATTGAAAATACCTTATAATATAACGTAATATGCAGTGTATCATTGAAAATACCTTATAATATAACGTAATATGCAGTGTATCATTGAATATACCTTATAATATATGGTAATTTGTAGTGTATCAATGAAAATACCTTATAATATAACGTAATATGCAGTGTATCATTGAAAATGCCTTATAATATAACGTAACATGCAGTGTATCATTGAAAATACCTTATAATATATTGTAGTTTACCATTGAAAATACCTTATAATATAACGTAATATGCAGTGTATCATTGAAAATACCTTATAATATAACGTAATATGCAGTGTATCATTGAATATACCTTATGATATAACGTAATATGCAGTGTATCATTGAAAATACCTTATAATATATGGTAATTTGTAGTGTATCAATGAAAATACCTTATTATATAACGTAATATGCAGTGTATCATTGAAAATACCTTATAATATAATGTAATATGCAGGGTATCATTGAAAATACCTTATAATATATAGTAATTTGTAGTGTATCATTGAAAATACCTTATAATATAACGTAATATGCAGTGTATCATTGAAAATACCTTATAATATAACGTAATATGCAGTGTATCATTGAAAATAGCTTATAATATAACGTAATATGCAGTGTATCATTGAAAATACCTTATAATATATTGTTGTTTAGCATTGAAAATACCTTATAATATAACGTAATATGCAGTGTATCATTGAATATACCTTATGATATAACGTAATATGCAGTGTATCATTGAAAATACCTTATAATATATGGTAATTTGTAGTGTATCATTGAAAATACCTTATTATATAACGTAATATGCAGTGTATCATTGAAAATACATTATAATATATTGTAGTTTACCATTGAAAATACCTTATAATATAACGTAATATGCAGTGTATCATTGAAAATACCTTATAATATAATGTAATATGCAGGGTATCATTGAAAATACCTTATAATATATCGTAATTTGTAGTGTATCATTGAAAATACCTTATAATATAACGTAATATGCAGTGTATCATTGAATATACCTTATGATATAACGTAATATGCAGTGTATCATTGAAAATACCATATAATATATGGTAATTAGTAGTGTATCAATGAAAATACCTTATTATATAACGTAATATGCAGTGTATCATTGAAAATACATTATAATATATTGTAGTTTACCATTGAAAATACCTTATAATATAACGTAATATGCAGTGTATCATTGAAAATACCTTATAATATAATGTAATATGCAGGGTATCATTGAAAATACCTTATAATATATCGTAATTTGTAGTGTATCATTGAAAATACCTTATAATATAACGTAATATGCAGTGTATCATTGAAAATAGCTTATAATATAACGTAATATGCAGTGTATCATTGAAAATACCTTATAATATAACGTAACATGCAGTGTATCATTGAAAATACCTTATAATATATTGTAGTTTAGCATTGAAAATACCTTATAATATAACGTAATATGCAGTGTATCATTGAAAATACCTTATAATATAACGTAATATGCAGTGTATCATTGCAAATACCTTATAATATAACGTAATATGCAGTGTATCATTGAAAATACCTTATAATATAACGTAATATGCAGTGTATCATTGCAAATACCTTATAATATAACGTAACATGCAGTGTATCATTGAAAATACCTTATAATATATTGTAGTTTAGCATTGAAAATACCTTATAATATAACGTAATATGCAGTGTATCATTGAAAATACCTTATAATATAACGTAATATGCAGTGTATCATTGAATATACCTTATAATATATGGTAATTTGTAGTGTATCAATGAAAATAGCTTATAATATAACGTAATATGCAGTGTATCATTGAAAATGCCTTATAATATAACGTAACATGCAGTGTATCATTGAAAATACCTTATAATATAACGTAATATTTGCAGTGTATCATTGAAAATACCTTATAATATATAGTAGTTTATCATTGAAAATAGCTTATAATATAACGTAATATTTGCAGTGTATCATTGAAAATACCTTATAATATATAGTAGTTTATCATTGAAAATGCCTTATGATATAACGTAATATGCAGTGTATCATTGAAAATACCTTATGATATATCGTAATTTGTAGCGTATCATTGAAAATACCTTATAATATATCGTAATATGCAGTGTATCATTGAAAATACCTTATAATATAACGTAATATGCAGTGTATCATTGAAAATACCTTATAATATAACGTAATATGCAGTGTATCATTGAAAATACCTTATAATATAACGTAATATGCAGTGTATCATTGAAAATACCTTATAATATAACGTAACATGCAGTGTATCATTGAAAATACCTTATAATATATTGTAGTTTAGCATTGAAAATACCTTATAATATAACGTAATATGCAGTGTATCATTGAAAATACCTTATAATTTAACGTAATATGCAGTGTATCATTGAAAATAACTTATAATAGAACGTAATATGCAGTGCATCATTGAAAATACCTAATAATATAACGCAATATGCAGTGTATCATTGAATATACCTTATGATATAACGTAATATGCAGTGTATCATTGAAAATACCTTATAATATAACGTAATATGCAGTGTATCATTGAAAATACCTTATAATATAACGTAATATGCAGTGTATCATTGCAAATACTTTATAATATAACGTAATATGCAGTGTATCATTGAAAATAGCTTATAATATAACGTAATATGCAGTGTATCATTGAAAATACCTTATAATATAACGTAACATGCAGTGTATCATTGAAAATACCTTATAATTTAACGTAATATGCAGTGTATCATTGAAAATAACTTATAATAGAACGTAATATGCAGTGCATCATTGAAAATACCTAATAATATAACGCAATATGCAGTGTATCATTGAATATACCTTATGATATAACGTAATATGCAGTGTATCATTGAAAATACCTTATAATATATGGTAATTTGTAGTGTATCAATGAAAATACCTTATTATATAACGTAATATGCAGTGTATCATTGAAAATACATTATAATATATTGTAGTTTACCATTGAAAATACCTTATAATATAACGTAATATGCAGTGTATCATTGAAAATACCTTATAATATAATGTAATATGCAGGGTATCATTGAAAATACCTTATAATATATCGTAATTTGTAGTGCATCATTGAAAATACCTTATAATATAACGTAATATGCAGTGTATCATTGAAAATACCTTATAATATAACGTAATATGCAGTGTATCATTGAAAATAGCTTATAATATAACGTAATATGCAGTGTATCATTGAAAATACCTTATGATATAACGTAATATGCAGTGTATCATTGAAAATACCTTATAATATAACGTAACATGCAGTGTATTATTGAAAATACCTTATAATATAACGTAATATGCAGTGTATCATTGAAAATACCTTATAATATAACGTAATATGCAGTGTATCATTGAATATACCTTATAATATATGGTAATTTGTAGTGTATCAATGAAAATAGCTTATAATATAACGTAATATGCAGTGTATCATTGAAAACACCTTATAATAGAACGTAATATGCAGTGTATCATTGAAAATACCTTATAATAAATAGTAGTTTACCATTGAAAATACCTTATAAGATAACGTAATATGCTGTGTATCATTGAAAATACCTTATAATATATAGTAGTTTATCATTGAAAATACCTTATAATATATAGTAGTTTATCATTGAAAATACCTTATAATATATAGTAGTTTATCATTGAAAATACCTTATAATATAACGTAATATTTGCAGTGTATCATTGAAAATACCTTATAATATATAGTAGTTTATCATTGAAAATGCCTTATGATATAACGTAATATGCAGTGTATCATTGAAAATACCTTATGATATATCGTAATTTGTAGCGTATCATTGAAAATACCTTATAATATATCGTAATATGCAGTGTACCATTGAAAATACCTTATAATATAACGTAATATGCAGTGTATCATTGAAAATACCTTATAATATAACGTAATATGCAGTGTATCATTGAAAATACCTTATAATATAACGTAATATGCAGTGTATCATTGAAAATACCTTATAATATAACGTAACATGCAGTGTATCATTGAAAATACCTTATAATATATTGTAGTTTAGCATTGAAAATACCTTATAATATAACGTAATATGCAGTGTATCATTGAAAATACCTTATAATATAACGTAATATGCAGTGTATCATTGAAAATACCTTATAATATAACGTAATATGCAGTGTATCATTGAATATACCTTATAATATATGGTAATTTGTAGTGTATCAATGAAAATAGCTTATAATATATCGTAATATGCAGTGTATCATTGAAAATTCATTATAATATAACGTAACATGCAGTGTGTCATTGAAAATACCTTATAATATATTGTAGTTTACCATTGAAAATACCTTATAATATAACGTAATATGCAGTGTATCATTGAAAATACCTTATAATATAACGTAATATGCAGTGTATCATTGAATATACCTTATAATATATGGTAATTTGTAGTGTATCAATGAAAATAGCTTATAATATATCGTAATATGCAGTGTATCATTGAAAATTCATTATAATATAACGTAACATGCAGTGTGTCATTGAAAATACCTTATAATATATTGTAGTTTACCATTGAAAATACCTTATAATATAACGTAATATGCAGTGTATCATTGAAAATACCTTATAATATAACGTAATATGCAGTGTATCATTGAAAATACCTTATAATATAACGTAATATGCAGTGTATCATTGAAAATAGCTTATAATATAACGTAATATGCAGTGTATCATTGAAAATACCTTATAATATAACGTAATATGCAGTGTATCATTGAAAATACCTTATATTTTAACGTAATATGCAGTGTATCATTGAAAATACCTTATAATAGAACGTAATATGCAGTGCATCATTGAAAATACCTAATAATATAACGCAATATGCAGTGTATCATTGAAAATACCTTATGATATAACATAATAAGCAGTGTATCATTGAAAATACCTTATAATATAACGTAATATGCAGTGTATCATAGAAAATACCATATAATATATCGTAATATACAGTGTATCATTGAAAATACGTTATAATATAACGTAATATGCAGTGTATCATTGAAAACACCTTATAATATAACGTAACATGCAGTGTATCATTGAAAATACCTTATAATATAACGTAATATGCAGTGTATCATTGAATATACCTTATGATATAACGTAATATGCAGTGTATCATTGAAAATACCTTATAATATAACGTAACATGCAGTGTATTATTGAAAATACCTTATAATATAACGTAATATGCAGTGTATCATTGAAAATACCTTATAATATAACGTAATATGCAGTGTATCATTGAATATACCTTATAATATATGGTAATTAGTAGTGTATCAATGAAAATAGCTTATAATATAACGTACTATGCAGTGTATCATTGAAAATGCCTTATAATATAACGTAACATGCAGTGTATCATTGAAAATACCTTATAATATATTGTAGTTTACCATTGAAAATACCTTATAATATAACGTAATACGCAGTGTATCATTGAAAATACCTTATAATATAACGTAATATGCAGTGTATCATTGAAAACACCTTATAATAGAACGTAATATGCAGTGTATCATTGAAAATACCTTATAATATAACGTAATCTGCAGTGTATCATGGAAAATACCTTATAATATAACGTAATATGCAGTGTATCATTGAAAATACCTTATAATATATAGTAGTTTACCATTGAATATACCTTATAATATAACGTAATATGCAGTGTATCATTGAAAATACCTTATAATTTAACGTAATATGCAGTGTATCATTGAAAATAACTTATAATAGAACGTAATATGCAGTGCATCATTGAAAATACCTAATAATATAACGCAATATTTCAGTGTATCATTGAAAATACCTTATGATATAACGTAATAATCAGTGTATCATTGAAAATACCTTATAATATAACGTAATATGCAGTGTATCATTGAAAATACCTTATAATATAATGTAATATGCAGGGTATCATTGAAAATACCTTATAATATATCGTAATTTGTAGTGCATCATTGAAAATACCTTATAATATAACGTAATATGCAGTGTATCATTGAAAATACCTTATAATATAACGTAATATGCAGTGTATCATTGAAAATAGCTTATAATATAACGTAATATGCAGTGTATCATTGAAAATACCTTATAATATAACGTAATATGCAGTGTATCATTGAAAATACCTTATATTTTAACGTAATATGCAGTGTATCATTGAAAATACCTTATAATAGAACGTAATATGCAGTGCATCATTGAAAATACCTAATAATATAACGCAATATGCAGTGTATCATTGAAAATACCTTATGATATAACATAATAAGCAGTGTATCATTGAAAATACCTTATAATATAACGTAATATGCAGTGTATCATAGAAAATACCATATAATATATCGTAATATACAGTGTATCATTGAAAATACGTTATAATATAACGTAATATGCAGTGTATCATTGAAAACACCTTATAATATAACGTAACATGCAGTGTATCATTGAAAATACCTTATAATATAACGTAATATGCAGTGTATCATTGAAAATACCTTATAATATAACGTAACATGCAGTGTATCATTGAAAATACCTTATAATATATTGTAGTTTAGCATTGAAAATACCTTATAATATAACGTAATATGCAGTGTATCATTGAAAATACCTTATAATAAATAGTAGTTTACCATTGAAAATACCTTATAAGATAACGTAATATGCTGTGTATCATTGAAAATACCTTATAATATATAGTAGTTTATCATTGAAAATACCTTATAATATATAGTAGTTTATCATTGAAAATACCTTATAATATATAGTAGTTTATCATTGAAAATACCTTATAATATAACGTAATATTTGCAGTGTATCATTGAAAATACCTTATAATATATAGTAGTTTATCATTGAAAATGCCTTATGATATAACGTAATATGCAGTGTATCATTGAAAATACCTTATGATATATCGTAATTTGTAGTGTATCATTGAAAATACCTTATAATATATCGTAATATGCAGTGTACCATTGAAAATACCTTATAATATAACGTAATATGCAGTGTATCATTGAAAATACCTTATAATATAACGTAATATGCAGTGTATCATTGCAAATACTTTATAATATAACGTAATATGCAGTGTATCATTGAAAATAGCTTATAATATAACGTAATATGCAGTGTATCATTGAAAATACCTTATAATATAACGTAACATGCAGTGTATCATTGAAAATACCTTATAATATATTGTAGTTTAGCATTGAAAATACCTTATAATATAACGTAATATGCAGTGTATCATTGAAAATACTTTATAATAAATAGTAGTTTACCATTGAAAATACCTTATAAGATAACGTAATATGCTGTGTATCATTGAAAATACCTTATAATATATAGTAGTTTATCATTGAAAATACCTTATAATATATAGTAGTTTATCATTGAAAATACCTTATAATATATTGTAGTTTAGCATTGAAAATACCTTATAATATAACGTAATATGCAGTGTATCATTGAAAATACCTTATAATATAACGTAACATGCAGTGTATCATTGAAAATACCTTATAATATAACGTAATATGCAGTGTATCATTGAAAATACCTTATAATATAACGTAATATGCAGTGTATCATTGAATATACCTTATAATATATGGTAATTTGTAGTGTATCAATGAAAATAGCTTATAATATAACGTAATATGCAGTGTATCATTGAAAATGCCTTATAATATAACGTAACATGCAGTGTATCATTGAAAATACCTTATAATATATTGTAGTTTACCATTGAAAATACCTTATAATATAACGTAATATGCAGTGTATCATTGAAAATACCTTATAATATAACGTAATATGCAGTGTATCATTGAATATACCTTATGATATAACGTAATATGCAGTGTATCATTGAAAATACCTTATAATATATGGTAATTTGTAGTGTATCAATGAAAATACCTTATTATATAACGTAATATGCAGTGTATCATTGAAAATACATTATAATATATTGTAGTTTACCATTGAAAATACCTTATAATATAACGTAATATGCAGTGTATCATTGAAAATACCTTATAATATAATGTAATATGCAGGGTATCATTGAAAATACCTTATAATATATCGTAATTTGTAGTGCATCATTGAAAATACCTTATAATATAACGTAATATGCAGTGTATCATTGAAAATACCTTATAATATAACGTAATATGCAGTGTATCATTGAAAATAGCTTATAATATAACGTAATATGCAGTGTATCATTGAAAATACCTTATAAAATATTGTTGTTTAGCATTGAAAATACCTTATAATATAACGTAATATGCAGTGTATCATTGAATATACCTTATGATATAACGTAATATGCAGTGTATCATTGAAAATACCTTATAATATAACGTAACATGCAGTGTATTATTGAAAATACCTTATAATATAACGTAATATGCAGTGTATCATTGAAAATACCTTATTATATAACGTAATATGCAGTGTATCATTGAATATACCTTATAATATATGGTAATTTGTAGTGTATCAATGAAAATAGCTTATAATATAACGTAATATGCAGTGTATCATTGAAAACACCTTATATTAGAACGTAATATGCAGTGTATCATTGAAAATACCTTATAATAAATAGTAGTTTACCATTGAAAATACCTTATAAGATAACGTAATATGCTGTGTATCATTGAAAATACCTTATAATATATAGTAGTTTATCATTGAAAATACCTTATAATATATAGTAGTTTATCATTGAAAATACCTTATAATATAACGTAATATTTGCAGTGTATCATTGAAAATACCTTATAATATATAGTAGTTTATCATTGAAAATGCCTTATGATATAACGTAATATGCAGTGTATCATTGAAAATACCTTATGATATATCGTAATTTGTAGCGTATCATTGAAAATACCTTATAATATATCGTAATATGCAGTGTACCATTGAAAATACCTTATAATATAACGTAATATGCAGTGTATCATTGAAAATACCTTATAATATAACGTAATATGCAGTGTATCATTGATAATACCTTATAATATAACGTAATATGCAGTGTATCATTGAAAATACCTTATAATATAACGTAACATGCAGTGTATCATTGAAAATACCTTATAATATATTGTAGTTTAGCATTGAAAATACCTTATAATATAACGTAATATGCAGTGTATCATTGAAAATACCTTATAATATAACGTAATATGCAGTGTATCATTGCAAATACTTTATAATATAACGTAATATGCAGTGTATCATTGAAAATAGCTTATAATATAACGTAATATGCAGTGTATCATTGAAAATACCTTATAATATAACGTAATATGCAGTGTATCATTGAAAATACCTTATAATATATTGTAGTTTAGCATTGAAAATACCTTATAATATAACGTAATATGCAGTGTATCATTGAAAATACTTTATAATAAATAGTAGTTTACCATTGAAAATACCTTATAAGATAACGTAATATGCTGTGTATCATTGAAAATACCTTATAATATATAGTAGTTTATCATTGAAAATACCTTATAATATATAGTAGTTTATCATTGAAAATACCTTATAATATATTGTAGTTTAGCATTGAAAATACCTTATAATATAACGTAATATGCAGTGTATCATTGAAAATACCTTATAATATAACGTAACATGCAGTGTATCATTGAAAATACCTTATAATATAACGTAATATGCAGTGTATCATTGAAAATACCTTATAATATAACGTAATATGCAGTGTATCATTGAATATACCTTATAATATATGGTAATTTGTAGTGTATCAATGAAAATAGCTTATAATATAACGTAATATGCAGTGTATCATTGAAAATGCCTTATAATATAACGTAACATGCAGTGTATCATTGAAAATACCTTATAATATATTGTAGTTTACCATTGAAAATACCTTATAATATAACGTAATATGCAGTGTATCATTGAAAATACCTTATAATATAACGTAATATGCAGTGTATCATTGAAAATACCTTATAATATAACGTAATATGCAGTGTATCATTGAATATACCTTATAATATATGGTAATTTGTAGTGTATCTATGAAAATAGCTTATAATATAACGTAATATGCAGTGTATCATTGAAAATTCATTATAATATAACGTAACATGCAGTGTGTCATTGAAAATACCTTATAATATATTGTAGTTTACCATTGAAAATACCTTATAATATAACGTAATATGCAGTGTATCATTGAAAATACCTTATAATATAACGTAATATGCAGTGTATCATTGAAAATACCTTATAATATAACGTAATATGCAGTGTATCATTGAAAATAGCTTATAATATAACGTAATATGCAGTGTATCATTGAAAATACCTTATAATATAACGTAATATGCAGTGTATCATAGAAAATACCATATAATATATCGTAATATACAGTGTATCATTGAAAATACGTTATAATATAACGTAATATGCAGTGTATCATTGAAAACACCTTATAATATAACGTAACATGCAGTGTATCATTGAAAATACCTTATAATATAACGTAATATGCAGTGTATCATTGAAAATACCTTATAATATAACGTAATATGCAGTGTATCATTGAATATACCTTATAATATATGGTAATTTGTAGTGTATCAATGAAAATAGCTTATAATATATTGTAGTTTACCATTGAAAATACCTTATAATATAACGTAATATGCAGTGTATCATTGAAAATACCTTATAATATAACGTAATATGCAGTGTATCATTGAAAACACCTTATAATAGAACGTAATATGCAGTGTATCATTGAAAATACCTTATAATATAACGTAATCTGCAGTGTATCATGGAAAATACCTTATAATATAACGTAATATGCAGTGTATCATTGAAAATACCTTATAATATATAGTAGTTTACCATTGAATATACCTTATAATATAACGTAATATGCAGTGTATCATTGAAAATACCTTATAATTTAACGTAATATGCAGTGTATCATTGAAAATAACTTATAATAGAACGTAATATGCAGTGCATCATTGAAAATACCTAATAATATAACGCAATATGCAGTGTATCATTGAAAATACCTTATGATATAACGTAATAAGCAGTGTATCATTGAAAATACCTTATAATATAACGTAATATGCAGTGTATCATAGAAAATACCATATAATATATCGTAATATACAGTGTATCATTGAAAATACCTTATGATATAACGTCATATGCAGTGTATCATTGAAAACACCTTATAATAGAACGTAATATGCAGTGTATCATTGAAAATACCTTATAATATAACGTAATCTGCAGTGTATCATGGAAAATACCTTATAATATAACGTAATATGCAGTGTATCATTGAAAATACCTTATAATATATAGTAGTTTACCATTGAATATACCTTATAATATAACGTAATATGCAGTGTGTCATTGAAAATACCTTATAATATAACGTAACATGCAGTGTATCATTGAAAATACCTTATAATATATTGTAGTTTACCATTGAAAATAACTTATGATATAACGTAATATGCAGTGTATCATTGAAAACACCTTATAATAGAACGTAATATGCAGTGTATCATTGAAAATACCTTATAATATAACGTAATCTGCAGTGTATCATGGAAAATACCTTATAATATAACGTAATATGCAGTGTATCATTGAAAATACCTTATAATATATAGTAGTTTACCATTGAATATACCTTATAATATAACGTAATATGCCGTGTATCATTGAAAATACCTTATAATTTAACGTAATATGCAGTGTATCATTGAAAATACCTTATAATAGAACGTAATATGCAGTGCATCATTGAAAATACCTAATAATACAACGCAATATGCAGTGTATCATTGAAAATACCTTATGATATAACGTAATAAGCAGTGTATCATTGAAAATACCTTATAATATAACGTAATATGCACTGTATCATAGAAAATACCATATAATATATCGTAATTTACAGTGTATCATTGAAAATACGTTATAATATAACGTAATATGCAGTGTATCATTGAAAACACCTTATAATATAACGTAACATGCAGTGTATCATTGAAAATACCTTATAATATAACGTAATATGCAGTGTATCATTGAAAATACCTTATAATATAACGTAATATGCAGTGTATCATTGAATATACCTTATAATATATGGTAATTTGTAGTGTATCAATGAAAATAGCTTATAATATAACGTAATATGCAGTGTATCATTGAAAATTCATTATAATATAACGTAACATGCAGTGTGTCATTGAAAATACCTTATAATATATTGTAGTTTACCATTGAAAATACCTTATAATATAACGTAATATGCAGTGTATCATTGAAAATACCTTATAATATAACGTAATATGCAGTGTATCATTGAAAATACCTTATAATATAACGTAATATGCAGTGTATCATTGAAAATAGCTTATAATATAACGTAATATGCAGTGTATCATTGAAAATACCTTATAATATAACGTAATATGCAGTGTATCATTGAAAATACCTTATATTTTAACGTAATATGCAGTGTATCATTGAAAATACCTTATAATAGAACGTAATATGCAGTGCATCATTGAAAATACCTAATAATATAACGCAATATGCAGTGTATCATTGAAAATACCTTATGATATAACATAATAAACAGTGTATCATTGAAAATACCTTATAATATAACGTAATATGCAGTGTATCATAGAAAATACCATATAATACATCGTAATATACAGTGTATCATTGAAAATACGTTATAATATAACGTAATATGCAGTGTATCATTGAAAACACCTTATAATATAACGTAACATGCAGTGTATCATTGAAAATACCTTATAATATAACGTAATATGCAGTGTATCATTGAAAATACCTTATAATATAACGTAACATGCAGTGTATCATTGAAAATACCTTATAATATATTGTAGTTTAGCATTGAAAATACCTTATAATATAACGTAATATGCAGTGTATCATTGAAAATACCTTATAATAAATAGTAGTTTACCATTGAAAATACCTTATAAGATAACGTAATATGCTGTGTATCATTGAAAATACCTTATAATATATAGTAGTTTATCATTGAAAATACCTTATAATATATAGTAGTTTATCATTGAAAATACCTTATAATATATAGTAGTTTATCATTGAAAATACCTTATAATATAACGTAATATTTGCAGTGTATCATTGAAAATACCTTATAATATATAGTAGTTTATCATTGAAAATGCCTTATGATATAACGTAATATGCAGTGTATCATTGAAAATACCTTATGATATATCGTAATTTGTAGCGTATCATTGAAAATACCTTATAATATATCGTAATATGCAGTGTACCATTGAAAATACCTTATAATATAACGTAATATGCAGTGTATCAGTGAAAATAGCTTATAATATAACGTAATATGCAGTGTATCATTGAAAATACCTTATAATATAACGTAACATGCAGTGTATCATTGAAAATACCTTATAATATAACGTAATATGCAGTGTATCATTGAAAATACCTTATAATATATCGTAATTTGTAGTGTATCAATGAAAATACCTTATAATATAACGTAATATGCAGTGTATCATTGAAAATACCTTATAATATAACGTAATATGCAGTGTATCATTGAAAATACCTTATAATATATAGTAGTTTACCATTGCAAATACCTTATAATATAACGTAATATGCAGTGTATCATTGAAAATAGCTTATAATATAACGTAATATGCAGTGTATCATTGAAAATACCTTATAATATAACGCAATATGCAGTGTATCATTGAAAATACCTTATGATATAACGTAATATGCAGTGTATCACTGAAAATACCTTATAATAAATAGTAGTTTACCATTGAAAATACCTTATAAGATAACGTAATATGCTGTGTATCATTGAAAATACCTTATAATATATAGTAGTTTATCATTGAAAATACCTTATAATATATAGTAGTTTATCATTGAAAATACCTTATAATATAACGTAATATTTGCAGTGTATCATTGAAAATACCTTATAATATATAGTAGTTTATCATTGAAAATGCCTTATGATATAACGTAATATGCAGTGTATCATTGAAAATACCTTATGATATATCGTAATTTGTAGCGTATCATTGAAAATACCTTATAATATATCGTAATATGCAGTGTATCATTGAAAATACCTTATAATATAACGTAATATGCAGTGTATCATTGAAAATACCTTATAATATAACGTAATATGCAGTGTATCATTGAAAATAGCTTATAATATAACGTAATATGCAGTGTATCATTGAAAATACCTTATAATATAACGTAATATGCAGTGTATCATTGAAAATACCTTATAATATATGGTAATTTGTAGTGTATCAATGAAAATACCTTATAATATAACGTAATATTTGCAGTGTATCATTGAAAATACCTTATAATATATAGTAGTTTATCATTGAAAATACCTTATAATATAACGTAATATTTGCAGTGTATCATTGAAAATACCTTATAATATATAGTAGTTTATCATTGAAAATGCCTTATGATATAACGTAATATGCAGTGTATCATTGAAAATACCTTATGATATATCGTAATTTGTAGCGTATCATTGAAAATACCTTATAATATATCGTAATATGCAGTGTATCATTGAAAATACCTTATAATATATTGTAGTTTAGCATTCAAAATACCTTATAATATAACGTAATATGCAGTGTATCATTGAAAATACCTTATAATAAATAGTAGTTTACCATTGAAAATACCTTATCAGATAACGTAATATGCTGTGTATCATTGAAAATACCTTATAATATATAGTAGTTTATCATTGAAAATACCTTATAATATATAGTAGTTTATCATTGAAAATACCTTATAATATATTGTAGTTTATCATTGAAAATACCTTATAATATAACGTAATATTTGCAGTGTATCATTGAAAATACCTTATAATATATAGTAGTTTATCATTGAAAATGCCTTATGATATAACGTAATATGCAGTGTATCATTGAAAATACCTTATGATATATCGTAATTTGTAGCGTATCATTGAAAATACCTTATAATATATCGTAATATGCAGTGTATCTTTGAAAATACCTTATAATATAACGTAATATGCAGTGTATCAGTGAAAATAGCTTATAATATAACGTAATATGCAGTGTATCATTGAAAATACCTTATAATATAACGTAATATGCAGTGTATCATTGAAAATACCTTATAATATAACGTAATATGCAGTGTATCATTGAAAATACCTTATAATATATCGTAATTTGTAGTGTATCAATGAAAATACCTTATAATATAACGTAATATGCAGTGTATCATTGAAAATACCTTATAATATAACGTAATATGCAGTGTATCATTGAAAATACCTTATAATATAACGTAATATGCAGTGTATCATTGAAAATACCTTATAGTATATAGTAGTTTACCATTGCAAATACCTTATGATATAACGTAATATGCAGTGTATCATTGAAAATAGCTTATAATATAACGTAATATGCAGTGTATCATTGAAAATACCTTATAATATAACGCAATATGCAGTGTATCATTGAAAATACCTTATGATATAACGTAATATGCAGTGTATCACTGAAAATACCTTATAATAAATAGTAGTTTACCATTGAAAATACCTTATAAGATAACGTAATATGCTGTGTATCATTGAAAATACCTTATAATATATAGTAGTTTATCATTGAAAATACCGTATAATATATAGTAGTTTATCATTGAAAATACCTTATAATATAACGTAATATTTGCAGTGTATCATTGAAAATACCTTATAATATATAGTAGTTTATCATTGAAAATGCCTTATGATATAACGTAATATGCAGTGTATCATTGAAAATACCTTATGATATATCGTAATTTGTAGCGTATCATTGAAAATACCTTATAATATATCGTAATATGCAGTGTATCATTGAAAATACCTTATAATATAACGTAATATGCAGTGTATCATTGAAAATACCTTATAATATAACGTAATATGCAGTGTATCATTGAAAATAGCTTATAATATAACGTAATATGCAGTGTATCATTGAAAATACCTTATAATATAACGTAATATGCAGTGTATCATTGAAAATACCTTATAATATATGGTAATTTGTAGTGTATCAATGAAAATACCTTATAATATAACGTAATATTTGCAGTGTATCATTGAAAATACCTTATAATATATAGTAGTTTATCATTGAAAATACCTTATAATATAACGTAATATTTGCAGTGTATCATTGAAAATACCTTATAATATATAGTAGTTTATCATTGAAAATGCCTTATGATATAACGTAATATGCAGTGTATCATTGAAAATACCTTATGATATATCGTAATTTGTAGCGTATCATTGAAAATACCTTATAATATATCGTAATATGCAGTGTATCATTGAAAATACCTTATAATATAACGTAATATGCAGTGTATCATTGAAAATACCTTATAATATAACGTAATATGCAGTGTATCATTGAAAATAGCTTATAATATAACGTAATATGCAGTGTATCATTGAAAATACCTTATAATATAACGTAACATGCAGTGTATCATTGAAAATACCTTATAATATATTGTAGTTTAGCATTCAAAATACCTTATAATATAACGTAATATGCAGTGTATCATTGAAAATACCTTATAATAAATAGTAGTTTACCATTGAAAATACCTTATAAGATAACGTAATATGCTGTGTATCATTGAAAATACCTTATAATATATAGTAGTTTATCATTGAAAATACCTTATAATATATAGTAGTTTATCATTGAAAATACCTTATAATATATTGTAGTTTATCATTGAAAATACCTTATAATATAACGTAATATTTGCAGTGTATCATTGAAAATACCTTATAATATATAGTAGTTTATCATTGAAAATGCCTTATGATATAACGTAATATGCAGTGTATCATTGAAAATACCTTATGATATATCGTAATTTGTAGCGTATCATTGAAAATACCTTATAATATATCGTAATATGCAGTGTATCTTTGAAAATACCTTATAATATAACGTAATATGCAGTGTATCAGTGAAAATAGCTTATAATATAACGTAATATGCAGTGTATCATTGAAAATACCTTATAATATAACGTAACATGCAGTGTATCATTGAAAATACCTTATAATATAACGTAATATGCAGTGTATCATTGAAAATACCTTATAATATATCGTAATTTGTAGTGTATCAATGAAAATACCTTATAATATAACGTAATATGCAGTGTATCATTGAAAATACCTTATAATATAACGTAATATGCAGTGTATCATTGAAAATACCTTATAATATAACGTAATATGCAGTGTATCATTGAAAATACCTTATAGTATATAGTAGTTTACCATTGCAAATACCTTATAATATAACGTAATATGCAGTGTATCATTGAAAATACCTTATAATATAACGTAATATGCAGTGTATCATTGAAAATACCTTATAATATAACGCAATATGCAGTGTATCATTGAAAATACCTTATGATATAACGTAATATGCAGTGTATCACTGAAAATACCTTATAATAAATAGTAGTTTACCATTGAAAATACCTTATAAGATAACGTAATATGCTGTGTATCATTGAAAATACCTTATAATATATAGTAGTTTATCATTGAAAATACCGTATAATATATAGTAGTTTATCATTGAAAATACCTTATAATATAACGTAATATTTGCAGTGTATCATTGAAAATACCTTATAATATATAGTAGTTTATCATTGAAAATGCCTTATGATATAACGTAATATGCAGTGTATCATTGAAAATACCTTATGATATATCGTAATTTGTAGCGTATCATTGAAAATACCTTATAATATATCGTAATATGCAGTGTATCATTGAAAATACCTTATAATATAACGTAATATGCAGTGTATCATTGAAAATACCTTATAATATAACGTAATATGCAGTGTATCATTGAAAATAGCTTATAATATAACGTAATATGCAGTGTATCATTGAAAATACCTTATAATATAACGTAATATGCAGTGTATCATTGAAAATACCTTATAATATATGGTAATTTGTAGTGTATCAATGAAAATACCTTATAATATAACGTAATATTTGCAGTGTATCATTGAAAATACCTTATAATATATAGTAGTTTATCATTGAAAATACCTTATAATATAACGTAATATTTGCAGTGTATCATTGAAAATACCTTATAATATATAGTAGTTTATCATTGAAAATGCCTTATGATATAACGTAATATGCAGTGTATCATTGAAAATACCTTATGATATATCGTAATTTGTAGCGTATCATTGAAAATACCTTATAATATATCGTAATATGCAGTGTATCATTGAAAATACCTTATAATATAACGTAATATGCAGTGTATCATTGAAAATACCTTATAATATAACGTAATATGCAGTGTATCATTGAAAATAGCTTATAATATAACGTAATATGCAGTGTATCATTGAAAATACCTTATAATATAACGTAGCATGCAGTGTATCATTGAAAATACCTTATAATATATTGTAGTTTAGCATTCAAAATACCTTATAATATAACGTAATATGCAGTGTATCATTGAAAATACCTTATAATAAATAGTAGTTTACCATTGAAAATACCTTATAAGATAACGTAATATGCTGTGTATCATTGAAAATACCTTATAATATATAGTAGTTTATCATTGAAAATACCTTATAATATATAGTAGTTTATCATTGAAAATACCTTATAATATATTGTAGTTTATCATTGAAAATACCTTATAATATAACGTAATATTTGCAGTGTATCATTGAAAATACCTTATAATATATAGTAGTTTATCATTGAAAATGCCTTATGATATAACGTAATATGCAGTGTATCATTGAAAATACCTTATGATATATCGTAATTTGTAGCGTATCATTGAAAATACCTTATAATATATCGTAATATGCAGTGTATCTTTGAAAATACCTTATAATATAACGTAATATGCAGTGTATCAGTGAAAATAGCTTATAATATAACGTAATATGCAGTGTATCATTGAAAATACCTTATAATATAACGTAACATGCAGTGTATCATTGAAAATACCTTATAATATAACGTAATATGCAGTGTATCATTGAAAATACCTTATAATATATCGTAATTTGTAGTGTATCAATGAAAATACCTTATAATATAACGTAATATGCAGTGTATCATTGAAAATACCTTATAATATAACGTAATATGCAGTGTATCATTGAAAATACCTTATAATATAACGTAATATGCAGTGTATCATTGAAAATACCTTATAGTATATAGTAGTTTACCATTGCAAATACCTTATAATATAACGTAATATGCAGTGTATCATTGAAAATAGCTTATAATATAACGTAATATGCAGTGTATCATTGAAAATACCTTATAATATAACGCAATATGCAGTGTATCATTGAAAATACCTTATGATATAACGTAATATGCAGTGTATCACTGAAAATACCTTATAATAAATAGTAGTTTACCATTGAAAATACCTTATAAGATAACGTAATATGCTGTGTATCATTGAAAATACCTTATAATATATAGTAGTTTATCATTGAAAATACCGTATAATATATAGTAGTTTATCATTGAAAATACCTTATAATATAACGTAATATTTGCAGTGTATCATTGAAAATACCTTATAATATATAGTAGTTTATCATTGAAAATGCCTTATAATATATAGTAGTTTATCATTGAAAATACCTTATAATATATTGTAGTTTAGCATTGAAAATACCTTATAATATAACGTAATATGCAGTGTATCATTGAAAATACCTTATAATATAACGTAACATGCAGTGTATCATTGAAAATACCTTATAATATAACGTAATATGCAGTGTATCATTGAAAATACCTTATAATATAACGTAATATGCAGTGTATCATTGAATATACCTTATAATATATGGTAATTTGTAGTGTATCAATGAAAATAGCTTATAATATAACGTACTATGCAGTGTATCATTGAAAATGCCTTATAATATAACGTAATATGCAGTGTATCATTGAATATACCTTATGATATAACGTAATATGCAGTGTATCATTGAAAATACCTTATAATATATGGTAATTTGTAGTGTATCAATGAAAATACCTTATTATATAACGTAATATGCAGTGTATCATTGAAAATACCTTATAATATAACGTAATATGCAGTGTATCATTGAAAATACCTTATAATATAATGTAATATGCAGTGTATCATTGAAAATACCTTATAATATATCGTAATTTGTAGTGTATCATTGAAAATACCTTATAATATAACGTAATATGCAGTGTATCATTGAAAATACCTTATAATATATCGTAATTTGTAGCGTATCATTGAAAATACCTTATAATATATCGTAATATGCAGTGTATCATTGAAAATACCTTATAATATAACGTAATATGCAGTGTATCATTGAAAATACCTTATAATATAACGTAATATGCAGTGTATCATTGAAAATAGCTTATAATATAACGTAATATGCAGTGTATCATTGAAAATACCTTATAATATAACGTAACATGCAGTGTATCATTGAAAATACCTTATAATATATTGTAGTTTAGCATTGAAAATACCTTACAATATAACGTAATATGCAGTGTATCATTGAAAATACCTTATAATATAACGTAATATGCAGTGTATCATTGCAAATACCTTATAATATAACGTAATATGCAGTGTATCATTGAAAATAGCTTATAATATAACGTAATATGCAGTGTATCATTGAAAATACCTTATAATATAACGTAACATGCAGTGTATCATTGAAAATACCTTATAATATATTGTAGTTTAGCATTGAAAATACCTTATAATATAACGTAATATGCAGTGTATCATTGAAAATACCTTATAATATATTGTAGTTTAGCATTGAAAATACCTTATAATATAACGTAATATGCAGTGTATCATTGAAAATACTTTATAATAAATAGTAGTTTACCATTGAAAATACCTTATAAGATAACGTAATATGCTGTGTATCATTGAAAATACCTTATAATATATAGTAGTTTATCATTGAAAATACCTTATAATATATAGTAGTTTATCATTGAAAATACCTTATAATATATTGTAGTTTAGCATTGAAAATACCTTATAATATAACGTAATATGCAGTGTATCATTGAAAATACCTTATAATATAACGTAACATGCAGTGTATCATTGAAAATACCTTATAATATAACGTAATATGCAGTGTATCAATGAAAATAGCTTATAATATAACGTAATATGCAGTGTATCATTGAAAATGCCTTATAATATAACGTAACATGCAGTGTATCATTGAAAATACCTTATAATATATTGTAGTTTACCATTGAAAATACCTTATAATATAACGTAATATGCAGTGTATCATTGAAAATACCTTATAATATATGGTAATTTGTAGTGTATCAATGAAAATACCTTATTATATAACGTAATATGCAGTGTATCATTGAAAATACATTATAATATATTGTAGTTTACCATTGAAAATACCTTATAATATAACGTAATATGCAGTGTATCATTGAAAATACCTTATAATATAATGTAATATGCAGGGTATCATTGAAAATACCTTATAATATATCGTAATTTGTAGTGTATCATTGAAAATACCTTATAATATAACGTAATATGCAGTGTATCATTGAAAATACCTTATAATATAACGTAATATGCAGTGTATCATTGAAAATAGCTTATAATATAACGTAATATGCAGTGTATCATTGAAAATACCTTATAATATATTGTAGTTTAGCATTGAAAATACCTTATAATATAACGTAATATGCAGTGTATCATTGAATATACCTTATGATATAACGTAATATGCAGTGTATCATTGAAAATACCTTATAATATAACGTAACATGCAGTGTATCATTGAAAATACCTTATAATATAACGTAATATGCAGTGTATCATTGAAAATACCTTATAATATAACGTAATATGCAGTGTATCATTGAATATACCTTATAATATATGGTAATTTGTAGTGTATCAATGAAAATAGCTTATAATATAACGTACTATGCAGTGTATCATTGAAAATGCCTTATAATATAACGTAACATGCAGTGTATCATTGAAAATACCTTATAATATATTGTAGTTTACCATTGAAAATACCTTATAATATAACGTAATATGCAGTGTATCATTGAAAATACCTTATAATATAACGTAATATGCAGTGTATCATTGAATATACCTTATGATATAACGTAATATGCAGTGTATCATTGAAAATGCCTTATAATATAACGTAACATGCAGTGTATCATTGAAAATACCTTATAATATATTGTAGTTTACCATTGAAAATACCTTATAATATAACGTAATATGCAGTGTATCATTGAAAATACCTTATAATATAACGTAATATGCAGTGTATCATTGAATATACCTTATGATATAACGTAATATGCAGTGTATCATTGAAAATACCTTATAATATATGGTAATTTGTAGTGTATCAATGAAAATACCTTATTATATAACGTAATATGCAGTGTATCATTGAAAATACCTTATAATATAACGTAATATGCAGTGTATCATTGAAAATACCTTATAATATAATGTAATATGCAGTGTATCATTGAAAATACCTTATAATATATCGTAATTTGTAGTGTATCATTGAAAATACCTTATAATATAACGTAATATGCAGTGTATCATTGAAAATACCTTATAATATATCGTAATTTGTAGTGTATCAATGAAAATACCTTATAATATAACGTAATATGCAGTGTATCATTGAAAATACCTTATAATATAACGTAATATGCAGTGTATCATTGAAAATACCTTATAGTATATAGTAGTTTACCATTGCAAATACCTTATAATATAACGTAATATGCAGTGTATCATTGAAAATACCTTATAATATAACGTAATATGCAGTGTATCATTGAAAATACCTTATAATATAACGCAATATGCAGTGTATCATTGAAAATACCTTATGATATAACGTAATATGCAGTGTATCACTGAAAATACCTTATAATAAATAGTAGTTTACCATTGAAAATACCTTATAAGATAACGTAATATGCTGTGTATCATTGAAAATACCTTATAATATATAGTAGTTTATCATTGAAAATACCTTATAATATATAGTAGTTTATCATTGAAAATACCTTATAATATAACGTAATATTTGCAGTGTATCATTGAAAATACCTTATAATATATAGTAGTTTATCATTGAAAATGCCTTATGATATAACGTAATATGCAGTGTATCATTGAAAATACCTTATGATATATCGTAATTTGTAGCGTATCATTGAAAATACCTTATAATATATCGTAATATGCAGTGTATCATTGAAAATACCTTATAATATAACGTAATATGCAGTGTATCATTGAAAATACCTTATAATATAACGTAATATGCAGTGTATCATTGAAAATACCTTATAATATAATGTAATATGCAGTGTATCATTGAAAATACCTTATAATATATCGTAATTTGTAGTGTATCATTGAAAATACCTTATAATATAACGTAATATGCAGTGTATCATTGAAAATACCTTATAATATATCGTAATTTGTAGTGTATCAATGAAAATACCTTATAATATAACGTAATATGCAGTGTATCATTGAAAATACCTTATAATATAACGTAATATGCAGTGTATCATTGAAAATACCTTATAGTATATAGTAGTTTACCATTGCAAATACCTTATAATATAACGTAATATGCAGTGTATCATTGAAAATAGCTTATAATATAACGTAATATGCAGTGTATCATTGAAAATACCTTATAATATAACGCAATATGCAGTGTATCATTGAAAATACCTTATGATATAACGTAATATGCAGTGTATCACTGAAAATACCTGATAATAAATAGTAGTTTACCATTGAAAATACCTTATAAGATAACGTAATATGCTGTGTATCATTGAAAATACCTTATAATATATAGTAGTTTATCATTGAAAATACCTTATAATATATAGTAGTTTATCATTGAATATACCTTATAATATATAGTAGTTTATCATTGAAAATACCTTATAATATAACGTAATATTTGCAGTGTATCATTGAAAATACCTTATAATATATAGTAGTTTATCATTGAAAATGCCTTATGATATAACGTAATATGCAGTGTATCATTGAAAATACCTTATGATATATCGTAATTTGTAGCGTATCATTGAAAATACCTTATAATATATCGTAATATGCAGTGTATCATTGAAAATACCTTATAATATAACGTAATATGCAGTGTATCATTGAAAATACCTTATAATATAACGTAATATGCAGTGTATCATTGAAAATAGCTTATAATATAACGTAATATGCAGTATATCATTGAAAATACCTTATAATATAACGTAACATGCAGTGTATCATTGAAAATACCTTATAATATATTGTAGTTTAGCATTGAAAATACCTTATAATATAACGTAATATGCAGTGTATCATTGAAAATACCTTATAATAAATAGTAGTTTACCATTGAAAATACCTTATAAGATAACGTAATATGCTGTGTATCATTGAAAATACCTTATAATATATAGTAGTTTATCATTGAAAATACCTTATAATATATAGTAGTTTATCATTGAAAATGCCTTATGATATAACGTAATATGCAGTGTATCATTGAAAATACCTTATGATATATCGTAATTTGTAGCGTATCATTGAAAATACCTTATAATATATCGTAATATGCAGTGTATCATTGAAAATACCTTATAATATAACGTAATATGCAGTGTATCATTGAAAATACCTTATAATATAACGCAATATGCAGTGTATCATTGAAAATACCTTATGATATAACGTAATATGCAGTGTATCACTGAAAATACCTGATAATAAATAGTAGTTTACCATTGAAAATACCTTATAAGATAACGTAATATGCTGTGTATCATTGAAAATACCTTATAATATATAGTAGTTTATCATTGAAAATACCTTATAATATATAGTAGTTTATCATTGAATATACCTTATAATATATAGTAGTTTATCATTGAAAATACCTTATAATATAACGTAATATTTGCAGTGTATCATTGAAAATACCTTATAATATATAGTAGTTTATCATTGAAAATGCCTTATGATATAACGTAATATGCAGTGTATCATTGAAAATACCTTATGATATATCGTAATTTGTAGCGTATCATTGAAAATACCTTATAATATATCGTAATATGCAGTGTATCATTGAAAATACCTTATAATATAACGTAATATGCAGTGTATCATTGAAAATACCTTATAATATAACGTAATATGCAGTGTATCATTGAAAATAGCTTATAATATAACGTAATATGCAGTGTATCATTGAAAATACCTTATAATATAACGTAATATGCAGTGTATCATTGAAAATACCTTATAATATAACGCAATATGCAGTGTATCATTGAAAATACCTTATAATATATAGTAGTTTACCATTGAATATACCTTATAATATAACGTAATATGCAGTGTATCATTGAAAATACCTTATAATATATAGTAGTTTACCATTGAATATACCTTATAATATAACGTAATATGCAGTGTATCATTGAAAATACCTTATAATAAATAGTAGTTTACCATTGAAAATACCTTATAAGATAACGTAATATGCTGTGTATCATTGAAAATACCTTATAATATATAGTAGTTTATCATTGAAAATACCTTATAATATATAGTAGTTTATCATTGAAAATACCTTATAATATATCGTAATTTGTAGTGTATCAATGAAAATACCTTATAATATAACGTAGCATGCAGTGTATCATTGAAAATACCTTATAATATAACGTAATATGCAGTGTATCATTGAAAATACCTTATAATATAATGTAATATGCAGTGTATCATTGAAAAAACCTTATAATATATCGTAATTTGTAGTGTATCAATGAAAATACCTTATAATATAACGTAGCATGCAGTGTATCATTGAAAATACCTTATAATATAACGTAATATGCAGTGTATCATTGAAAATACCTTATAATATAATGTAATATGCAGTGTATCATTGAAAAAACCTTATAATATATCGTAATTTGTAGTGTATCAATGAAAATACCTTATAATATAACGTAATATGCAGTGTATCATTGAAAATACCTTATAATATAACGTAATATGCAGTGTATCATTGAAAATACCTTATAATATAATGTAATATGCATTGTATCATTGAAAATACCTTATAATATATTGTAATTTGTAGTGTATCATTGAAAATACCTTATAATATAACGTAATATGCAGTGTATCATTGAAAATACCTTATAATATAACGTAATATGCAGTGTATCATTGAAAATGCCTTATAATATAACGTAATATGCAGTGTATCATTGAAAATACCTTATAATAGAACGTAATATGCAGTGCATCATTGAAAATACCATATAATATATCGTAATTTGTAGTGTATCATTGAAAATACCTTATAATAGAACGTAATATGCAGTGTATCATTGAAAATACCTTATAATATAACGTAATATGGAGTGTATCATTGAAAATACCTTATAATATAACGTAATATGCAGTGTATCATTGAAAATACCTTATCATATAACGTAATATGCAGTGTATCATTGAAAATACCTTATAATATAACGCAATATGCAGTGTATAATTGAAAATACCTTATAATATATTGTAGTTTACCATTGAAAATACCTTATAATATATCGTAATATGCAGTGTATCATTGAAAATACCTTATAATATAACGTAATATGCAGTATATCATTGAATATACCTTATGATATATCGTAATATGCAGTGTATCATTGAAAATACCTTATAAAATATGGTAATTTGTAGTGTATCAATGAAAATAGCTTATAATATAACGTAATATGCAGTGTATCATTGAAAATACCTTATGATATGACGTAATATGCAGTGTATCATTGAAAATACCTTATAATATACCGCAATATGCAGTGTATCATTGAAAATACCTTATAATATAACGCAATATGCAGTGTATAATTGAAAATACCTTATGATATAACGTACTAAGCAGTGTATCATTGAAAATACCTTATAATATATCGTAATATGCAGTGTATCATTGAAAACACCTTATAATATATGGTAATTTGTAGTGTATCAATGAAAATAGCTTATAATATAACGTAATATGCAGTGTATCATTGAAAATGCCTTATAATATAACGTAACATGCAGTGTATCATTGAAAATACCTTATAATATACTGTAGTTTACCATTGAAAATACCTTATAATATAACGTAATATGCAGTGTATCATTGAAAATAGCTTATAATATAATGTAATATGCAGGGTATCATTGAAAATACCTTATAATATATCGTAATTTGTAGTGTATCATTGAAAATACCTTATAATATAACGTAATATGCAGTGTATCATTGAAAATACCTTATAATATAACGTAATATGCAGTGTATCATTGAAAATAGCTTATAATATAACGTAATATGCAGTGTATCATTGAAAATACCTTATAATATATTGTAGTTTAGCATTGAAAATACCTTATATTATAACGTAATATGCAGTGTATCATTGAATATACCTTATGATATAACGTAATATGCAGTGTATCATTGAAAATACCTTATAATATAACGTAACATGCAGTGTATCATTGAAAATACCTTATAATATAACGTAATATGCAGTGTATCATTGAAAATACCTTATAATATAACGTAATATGCAGTGTATCATTGAATATACCTTATAATATATGGTAATTTGTAGTGTATCAATGAAAATAGCTTATAATATAACGTAATATGCAGTGTATCATTGAAAATGCCTTATAATATAACGTAACATGCAGTGTATCATTGAAAATACCTTATAATATATTGTAATTTACCATTGAAAATACCTTATAATATAACGTAATATGCAGTGTATCATTGAAAATACCTTATAATATAACGTAATATGCAGTGTATCATTGAATATACCTTATGATATAACGTAATATGCAGTGTATCATTGAAAATACCTTATAATATATCGTAATTTGTAGTGTATCATTGAAAATACCTTATAATATAACGTAATATGCAGTGTATCATTGAAAATACCTTATAATATAACGTAATATGCAGTGTATCATTGAAAATAGCTTATAATATAACGTAATATGCAGTGTATCATTGAAAATACCTTATAATATATTGTAGTTTAGCATTGAAAATACCTTATATTATAACGTAATATGCAGTGTATCATTGAATATACCTTATGATATAACGTAATATGCAGTGTATCATTGAAAATACCTTATAATATAACGTAACATGCAGTGTATCATTGAAAATGCCTTATAATATAACGTAATATGCAGTGTATCATTGAAAATACCTTATAATATAACGTAATATGCAGTGTATCATTGAATATACCTTATAATATATGGTAATTTGTAGTGTATCAATGAAAATAGCTTATAATATAACGTAATATGCAGTGTATCATTGAAAATGCCTTATAATATAACGTAACATGCAGTGTATCATTGAAAATACCTTATAATATATTGTAGTTTACCATTGAAAATACCTTATAATATAACGTAATATGCAGTGTATCATTGAAAATACCTTATAATATAACGTAATATGCAGTGTATCATTGAATATACCTTATGATATAACGTAATATGCAGTGTATCATTGAAAATACCTTATAATATATGGTAATTTGTAGTGTATCAATGAAAATACCTTATTATATAACGTAATATGCAGTGTATCATTGAAAATACCTTATAATATAACGTAATATGCAGTGTATCATTGAAAATACCTTATAATATAATGTAATATGCAGTGTATCATTGAAAATACCTTATAATATATCGTAATTTGTAGTGTATCAATGAAAATAGCTTATAATATAACGTAATATGCAGTGTATCATTGAAAATGCCTTATAATATAACGTAACATGCAGTGTATCATTGAAAATACCTTATAATATATTGTAGTTTACCATTGAAAATACCTTATAATATAACGTAATATGCAGTGTATCATTGAAAATACCTTATAATATAACGTAATATGCAGTGTATCATTGAAAATACCTTATAATATATTGTAGTTTAGCATTGAAAAAACCTTATAATATAACGTAATATGCAGTGTATCATTGAAAATACCTTATAATATAACGTAATATGCAGTGTATCATTGAAAATACCTTATAATATATTGTAGTTTAGCATTGAAAATACCTTATAATATAACGTAATATGCAGTGTATCATTGAAAATACCTTATAATATATGTTAATTTGTAGTGTATCAATGAAAATACCTTGTAATATAACGTAATATGCAGTGTATCATTGAAAATACCTTATGATATAACGTAATATGCAGTGTATCATTGAAAATACCTTATAATATACCGCAATATGCAGTGTATCATTGAAAATACCTTATAATATAACGCAATATGCAGTGTATAATTGAAAATACCTTATGATATAACGTACTAAGCAGTGTATCATTGAAAATACCTTATAATATATCGTAATATGCAGTGTATCATTGAAAACACCTTATAATATATGGTAATTTGTAGTGTATCAATGAAAATAGCTTATAATATAACGTAATATGCAGTGTATCATTGAAAATGCCTTATAATATAACGTAACATGCAGTGTATCATTGAAAATACCTTATAATATATTGTAGTTTACCATTGAAAATACCTTATAATATAACGTAATATGCAGTGTATCATTGAAAATACCTTATAATATAATGTAATATGCAGGGTATCATTGAAAATACCTTATAATATATCGTAATTTGTAGTGTATCATTGAAAATACCTTATAATATAACGTAATATGCAGTGTATCATTGAAAATACCTTATAATATAACGTAATATGCAGTGTATCATTGAAAATAGCTTATAATAT
>CAKAJI010000686.1:136814-261431 GCA_916610255.1 Lasioglossum lativentre | reverse complement strand
GTATTTTCAATGATACACAGCATATTACGTAATATTATATGGTATTTTCAATGATACACTGCATATTGCGTTATATTATAAGGTATTTTCAATGATACACTGCAAATTACGTTATATCATAAGGTATTTTCAATGATACACTGCATATTACGTTATATAATAAGGTATTGTCAATGATAGACTGCATGTTACGTTATTTTATAAGGTATAGTCAATGATAGACTGCATATTACGTTATATTATAAGGTATTTTCAATGATACACTGAATTTTAGATTATATTATAAGGTATTTTCAATGATACACAGCATATTACGTAATATTATATGGTATTTTCAATGATACACTGCATATTGCGTTATATTATAATGTATTTTCAATGATACACTGCATATTACGTTATATCATAAGGTATTTTCAATGATACACTGCATATTACGTTACATTATAAGGTATTTTCAATGATAGACTGCAAATATTACGTTGTATTATAAGGTATTTTGAACGATACACTGCATATTAGATTATATTATAAGGTATTTTCAATGATAAACTGCATATTGCGTTATATTATAAGGTATTTTCAATGATACACTGCATATTACGTAATATTATAAGGTATTTTCAATGATACACAGCATAATACGTTATATTATAAGGTATTTTCAATGATAGACTGCATATTACGTTATATTATAAGGTATTTTCAATGATACACTGCATATTACATTATATTATAAGGTATTTTCAATGATACACTGCATACTGCATTATTTTATAAGGTGTCTTCAATGATACACTGCATATTACGTTATATTATAAGCCATTTTCAATGATAGTCTGCAAATATTACGTTATATTATAAGGTATTTTCAATGATAGACTGCATGTTACGTTATATTATAAGGTATTATCAATGATACACTGCATATTACGTTATATTATAAGGTATTTTCAATGATACACTGCATATTGCGTTATATTATAAGGTATTTTCAATGATACACTGCATATTACGTTATATCATGAGGTATTGTCAATGATAGACTGCATGTTACGTTATATTATACGGTATTTTCAATGATACATTGCATATTTCATTATATTATAAGGAATTTTCAATAACACACTGCATATTACGTTATATTATAAGGTATTTTCAATGATACACTGCATATTACGTTATATTATAAGGTATTGTCAAAGATAGACTGCATGTTACGTTATATTATAAGGTATTTTCAATGATACACTGCATATTACGTTATATTATAAGTTATTTTCAATGATACACTGCATATTACGTTATATTATAATGTATTTTCAATGCTACACTGCATATTACCTTATATTATACGGTATTTTCAATGATACACTGCATATTACATTATATTATAAGGTATTTTCAATGATACACTGCATACTGCATTATTTTATAAGGTGTCTTCAATGATACACTGCATATTACGTTATATTATAAGCCATTTTCAATGATAGTCTGCAAATATTACGTTATATTATAAGGTATTTTCAATGATAGACTGCATGTTACATTATATTATAAGGTATTTTCAATGATAGACTGCATATTACGTTATGTTATAAGGTATGTTCAATGATACACTGCATATTACGTTATATTATAAGGTATTTTCAATGATACACTGCTTATTACGTTATATTATATGGTATTTTCAATGATACACTGCATATTACATTATATTATAAGGTATTGTCAATGATAGACTGCATGTTACGTTATATTATACGGTATTTTCAATGATACATTGCATATTACATTATATTATAAGGAATTTTCAATAACACACTGCATATTACGTTATATTATAAGGTATTATCAATGATACACTGCATATTACGTTATATTATAATGTATTTTCAATGCTACACTGCATATTACGTTATATTATAAGCCATTTTCAATGATAGTCTGCAAATATTACGTTATATTATAAGGTATTTTCAATGATAGACTGCATGTTACATTATATTATAAGGTATTTTCAATGATAGACTGCATATTACGTTATATTATAAGGTACGTTCAATGATACACTGCATATTACGTTATATTATAAGGTATTTTCAGTGATACACTGCTTATTACGTTATATTATATGGTATTTTCAATGATGCACTGCATATTACATTATATTATAAGGTATTGTCAATGATAGACTGCATGTTATGTTATATTATACGGTATTTTCAATGATACATTGCATATTACATTATATTATAAGGTATTTTCAATGATACACTGCATACTGCATTATTTTATAAGGTGTCTTCAATGATACACTGCATATTACGTTATATTATAAGCCATTTTCAATGATAGTCTGCAAATATTACGTTATATTATAAGGTATTTTCAATGATAGACTGCATGTTACATTATATTATAAGGTATTTTCAATGATAGACTGCATATTACGTTATATTATAAGGTATTTTCAATGATACACTGCATATTACATTATATTATAAGGTATTGTCAATGATAGACTGCATGTTACGTTATATTATACGGTATTTTCAATGATACATTGCATATTACATTATATTATAAGGTATTTTCAATGATTCACTGCATACTGCATTATTTTATAAGGTGTCTTCAATGATACACTGCATATTACGTTATATTATAAGCCATTTTCAATGATAGTCTGCAAATATTACGTTATATTATAAGGTATTTTCAATGATAGACTGCATATTACGTTATATTATAAGGTATTTTACATGATACACAGCATATTGCAGTATATTATAAAGTATTTTCAATGATACACTGCATATTACCTTATATCATTAGGTATTTTCAATGATACACTGCATATTACATTATATTACAAGGTATTGTCAATGATAGACTGCAGCTTATGTTATATTGTAAGGTATTTTCAATGATACACTGCATATTACATTATATTACAAGGTATTGTCAATGATAGACTGCATATTACGTTATATTACAAGGTATTATATTATATGGTATTTTCAATGATACACTGCATATTACATTATATTATAAGGTATTTTGAATAATACACTGCATATTACGTTATATTATAAGGTATTTTCTATGATAGACTGCATGTTACGTTATATTATAAGGTATTTTCAATGATACACTGCATATTACGTTATATTATAAGGTATTTTCAATGATACACTGCATATTGCGTTATATTATGAGGTATTTTCAATGATACACTGCATATTACGTTATATTATATGGTATTTTCAATGATACACTGCATATTACGTTATATTATAAGGTATGTTCAATGATACACTACATATTACATTATATTATAAGGTATTTTCAATAATACACTGCATATTACGTTATATTATAAGGTATTTTCAATGTTAGACTGCATATTACGTTATATTATAAGGTATTTTCAATGATACACTACATATTACGTTATATTATAAGGTATTTTACATGATACACAGCATATTGCGGTATATTATAAAGTATTTTCAATGATACACTGCATATTACCTTATATCATTAGGTATTTTCAATGATACACTGCATATTACATTATATTACAAGGTATTGTCAATGATAGACTGCAGCTTATGTTATATTGTAAGGTATTTTCAATGATACACTGCATATTACATTATATTACAAGGTATTTTCAATGATAGACTGCATATTACGTTATATTATAAGGTATTTTCAATGATACACTGCATATTACGTTATATTATAAGGTATTTTCAATGATACACTGCATATTACGTTATATTATAAGGTATTTTACATGATACACAGCATATTGCGGTATATTATAAAGTATTTTCAATGATACACTGCATATTACCTTATATCATTAGGTATTTTCAATGATACACTGCATATTGCGTTATATTATGAGGTATTTTCAATGATACACTGCATATTACGTTATATTATATGGTATTTTCAATGATACACTGCATGTTACGTTATATTATAAGGTATGTTCTATGATACACTGCATATTACATTATATTATAAGGTATTTTCAATAATACACTGCATATTACGTTATTTTATAAGGTATTTTCAATGATACACTGCATATTATGGCATATTATAAGGTATTTTCAATGATAAACAGCATATTTTGTTATATTATAAGGTATTTTCAATGATACACTGCATATTGCATTATATTATAAGATATTGCCAATTATAGACTGCATATTACGTTATATTATAAGGTATTGTCAATGATAGACTGCATATTATGTTATATTATAAGGTATTTTCAATGATACACTGCATATTACGTTATATTATAAGGTATTTTCAATGATACACTGCATATTACATTATATTATAAGGTATGTTCAATAATACACTGCATATTACGTTATAGTATAAGGTAGTTTCAATGTTAGACTGCATATTACGTTATATTATAAGGTATTTTCAATGATACACTGCATATTACATTATATTATAAGGTATGTTCAATAATACACTGCATATTACGTTATATTATAAGGTATTTTCAATGTTAGACTGCATATTACGTTATATTATAAGGTATTTTCAATGATACACTGCATATTACGTTATATTATAAGGTATTGTTAATGCTAGACTGCATTTTACGTTATATTGCAAGGCATTTTCAATGATAGATTGCAAATATTACGTTATATTATAAGGTATTTTCAATGATACAAAGCATATTACGTTATATTATAAGGTATTTTCAATGATACATTGCATATTACATTATATTGTAAGGTATTTTCAATGATACACTGCATATTACGTTATATTATAAGGTATTTTAAATGATACACAGCATATTGCGTTATATTATGAGGTATTTTCAATGATACCCAGCATATTGCGTTATATTATAAGGTATTTTCAATGATACACTGCATATTGCGTTATATTATGAGGTATTTTCAATGATACACTGCATATTACGTTATATTATATGGTATTTTCAATGATACACTGCATGTTACGTTATATTATAAGGTATGTTCTATGATACACTGCATATTACATTATATTATAAGGTATTTTCAATAATACACTGCATATTACGTTATTTTATAAGGTATTTTCAATGATACACTGCATATTATGGCATATTATAAGGTATTTTCAATGATAAACAGCATATTTTGTTATATTATAAGGTATTTTCAATGATACACTGCATATTGCATTATATTATAAGATATTGCCAATTAAAGACTGCATATTACGTTATATTATAAGGTATTTTCAATGATACACTGCATATTACGTTATATTATAAGGTATTTTAAATGATACACAGCATATTGCGTTATATTATAAGGTATTTTCAATGATACACAGCATATTGCGTTATATTATAACGTATTTTCAATGATACACTGCATATTACGTTATAGTATAAGCCATTTTCAATGATAGTCTGCAAATATTACGTTATATTATAAGGTATTTTCAATGATAGACTGCATGTTACATTATATTATAAGGTATTTTCAATGATAGACTGCATATTACGTTATATTATAAGGTATTTTCAATGATACACTGCATATTACATTATATTATAAGGTATGTTCAATAATACACTGCATATTACGTTATAGTATAAGGTAGTTTCAATGTTAGACTGCATATTACGTTATATTATAAGGTATTTTCAATGATACACTGCATATTACGTTATATTATAAGGTATGTTCAATAATACACTGCATATTACGGTATATTATAAGGTATTTTCAATGTTAGACTGCATATTACGTTATATTATAAGGTATTTTCAATGATACACTGCATATTACGTTATATTATAAGGTATTGTTAATGCTAGACTGCATTTTACGTTATATTGCAAGGCATTTTCAATGATAGATTGCAAATATTACGTTATATTATAAGGTATTTTCAATGATACAAAGCATATTACGTTATATTATAAGGTATTTTCAATGATACATTGCATATTACATTATGTTATAAGGTATTTTCAATGATACACTGCATATTACGTTATATTATAAGGTATTTTAAATGATACACAGCATATTGCGTTATATTATGAGGTATTTTCAATGATACACAGCATATTGCGTTATATTATAACGTATTTTCAATGATACACTGCATATTACGTTATATCATAAGGTATTTTCAATGATACCCAGTATATTGCGTTATATTATAAGGTATTTTCGAAGATACACTGCTTATTACGTTATATTATATGGTATTTTCAATGATACACTGCATATTACGTTATATTTTAAGGTATTTTCAATGATACACTGCATATTACGTTATATTATAAGGTATTATCAATGATACACGGCATATTACGTTATATTATAAGATATTGTCAATGATAGACTGCATATTACGTTATATTATAAGGTATTTTCAATGATACACTGCATATTACGTTATATTATAAGGTATTTTACTTGATACACAGCATATTGCGGTATATTATAAAGTATTTTCAATGATACAGTGCATATTACCTTATATCATTAGGTATTTTCAATGTTAGACTGCATATTACGTTATATTATAAGGTATTTTCAATGTTAGACTGCATATTACGTTATATTATAAGGTATTTTCAATGATACACTGCATATTACGTTATATTATAAGGTATTTTCAATGATACACTGCATATTGCGTTATATTATAAGGTATTTTCAATTATACACACCGTATTACGTTATATTATAAGGTATTATCAATGATACACTGCATATTACATTATATTATAAGGTATTTTCAATAATACACTGCATATTACGTTATTTTATAAGGTATTTTCAATGATACACTGCATATTATGGTATATTATAAGGTATTTTCAATGATAAACAGCATATTTTGTTATATTATAAGGTATTTTCAATGATACACTGCATATTGCATTATATTATAAGATATTGCCAATTATAGACTGCATATTACGTTATATTATAAGGTATTGTCAATGATAGACTGCATATTATGTTATATTATAAGGTATTTTCAATGATACACTGCATATTACGTTATATTATAAGGTATTGTTAATGCTAGACTGCATTTTACGTTATATTGCAAGGCATTTTCAATGATAGATTGCAAATATTACGTTATATTATAAGGTATTTTCAATGATACAAAGCATATTACGTTATATTATAAGGTATTTTCAATGATACACTGCATATTACGTTATATCATAAGGTATTTTCAATGATACACAGCATATTGCGTTATATTATAAGGTATTTTCAATGATACACTGCTTATTACGTTATATTATATGGTATTTTCAATGATACACTGCATATTACGTTATATTATAAGGTATTTTCAATGATACACTGCATATTGCGTTATATTATAAGATATTGTCGATGATAGCCTGCATATTACGTTATATTATAAGGTATTTTCAATGATACACTGCATATTACGTTATATTATAAGGTATTTTACATGATACACAGCATATTGCGGTAAATTATAAAGTATTTTCAATGATACACTGCATGTTACCTTATATCATTAGGTATTTTCAATGTTAGACTGCATATTACGTTATATTATAAGGTATTTTCAATGTTAGACTGCATATTACGTTATATTATAAGGTATTTTCAATGATACACTGCATATTACGTTATATTATAAGGTATTGTTAATGCTAGACTGCATTTTACGTTATATTGCAAGGCATTTTCAATGATAGATTGCAAATATTACGTTATATTATAAGGTATTTTCAATGATACAAAGCATATTACGTTATATTATAAGGTATTTTCAATGATACATTGCATATTACATTATATTATAAGGTATTTTCAATGATACACTGCATATTACGTTATATTATAAGGTATTTTAAATGATACACAGCATATTGCGTTATATTATAAGGTATTTTCAATGATACACAGCATATTGCGTTATATTATAACGTATTTTCAATGATACACTGCATATTACGTTATATCATAAGGTATTTTCAATGATACACAGCATATTGCGTTATATTATAAGGTATTTTCAATGATACACTGCTTATTACGTTATATTATATGGTATTTTCAATGATACACTGCATATTACGTTATATTATAAGGTATTTTCAATGATACACTGCATATTGCGTTATATTATAAGATATTGTCGATGATAGCCTGCATATTACGTTATATTATAAGGTATTTTCAATGATACACTGCATATTACGTTATATTATAAGGTATTTTACATGATACACAGCATATTGCGGTAAATTATAAAGTATTTTCAATGATACACTGCATATTACCTTATATCATTAGGTATTTTCAATGTTAGACAGCATATTACGTTATATTATAAGGTATTTTCAATGTTAGACTGCATATTACGTTATATTATAAGGTATATTCAATGATACACTGCATATTACGTTATATTATAAGGTATTGTTAATGCTAGACTGCATTTTACGTTATATTGCAAGGCATTTTCAATGATAGATTGCAAATATTACGTTATATTATAAGGTATTTTCAATGATACAAAGCATATCACGTTATATTATAAGGTATTTTCAATGATACATTGCATATTACAATATATTATAAGGTATTTTCAATGATACACTGCATATTACGTTATATTATAAGGTATTTTAAATGATACACAGCATATTGCGTTATATTATAAGGTATTTTCAATGATACACAGCATATTGCGTTATATTATAACGTATTTTCAATGATACACTGCATATTACGTTATATCATAAGGTATTTTCAATGATACACAGCATATTGCGTTATATTATAAGGTATTTTCAATGATACACTGCTTATTACGTTATATTATATGGTATTTTCAATGATACACTGCATATTACGTTATATTATAAGGTATTTTCAATGATACACTGCATATTGCGTTATATTATAAGATATTGTCGATGATAGCCTGCATATTACGTTATATTATAAGGTATTTTCAATGATACACTGCATATTACGTTATATTATAAGGTATTTTACATGATACACAGCATATTGCGGTATATTATAAAGTATTTTCAATGATACACTGCATATTACCTTATATCATTAGGTATTTTCAATGATACACTGCATATTACGTTATATTATAAGGTATTGTTAATGCTAGACTGCATTTTACGTTATATTGCAAGGCATGTTCAATGATAGATTGCAAATATTACGTTATATTATAAGGTATTTCCAATGATACACTGCTTATTACGTTATATTTTATGGTATTTTCAATGATACACTGCATATTACGTTATATTATAAGGTATTTTCAATGATACACTGCATATTGCGTTATATTATAGGGTATTTTCAATTATACACACCGTATTACGTTATATTATAAGGTATTATCAATGATACACTGCATATTACGTTATATTATAAGATATTGTCAATGATAGACTGCATATTACGTTATATTATAAGGTATTTTCAATGATACACTGCATATTACGTTATATTATAAGGTATGTTCAATAATACACTGCATATTACGTTATATTATAAGGTATTTTCAATGTTAGACTGCATATTACGTTATATTATAAGGTATTTTCAATGATACACTGCATATTACGTTATATTATAAGGTATTGTTAATGCTAGACTGCATTTTACGTTATATTGCAAGGCATTTTCAATGATAGATTGCAAATATTACGTTATATTATAAGGTATTTTCAATGATACAAAGCATATTACGTTATATTATAAGGTATTTTCAATGATACATTGCATATTACATTATATTATAAGGTATTTTCAATGATACACTGCATATTACGTTATATTATAAGGTATTTTAAATGATACACAGCATATTGCGTTATATTATAAGGTATTTTCAATGATACACAGCATATTGCGTTATATTATAACGTATTTTCAATGATACACTGCATATTACGTTATATCATAAGGTATTTTCAATGATACACAGCATATTGCGTTATATTATAAGGTATTTTCAATGATACACTGCTTATTACGTTATATTATATGGTATTTTCAATGATACACTGCATATTACGTTATATTATAAGGTATTTTCAATGATACACTGCATATTACGTTATATTATAAGATATTGTCGATGATAGCCTGCATATTACGTTATATTATAAGGTATTTTCAATGATACACTGCATATTACGTTATATTATAAGGTATTTTACATGATACACAGCATATTGCGGTATATTATAAAGTATTTTCAATGATACACTGCATATTACCTTATATCATTAGGTATTTTCAATGATACACTGCATATTACGTTATATTATAAGGTATTGTTAATGCTAGACTGCATTTTACGTTATATTGCAAGGCATTTTCAATGATAGATTGCAAATATTACGTTATATTATAAGGTATTTCCAATGATACACTGCTTATTACGTTATATTATATGGTATTTTCAATGATACACTGCATATTACGTTATATTATAAGGTATTTTCAATGATACACTGCATATTGCGTTATATTATAAGGTATTTTCAATTATACACACCGTATTACGTTATATTATAAGGTATTATCAATGATACACTGCATATTACGTTATATTATAAGATATTGTCAATGATAGACTGCATATTACGTTATATTATAAGGTATTTTCAATGATACACTGCATATTACATTATATTATAAGGTATGTTCAATAATACACTGCATATTACGTTATATTATAAGGTATTTTCAATGTTAGACTGCATATTACGTTATATTATAAGGTATTTTCAATGATACACTGCATATTACGTTATATTATAAGGTATTGTTAATGCTAGACTGCATTTTACGTTATATTGCAAGGCATTTTCAATGATAGATTGCAAATATTACGTTATATTATACGGTATTTTCAATGATACAAAGCATATTACGTTATATTATAAGGTATTTTCAATGATACATTGCATATTACATTATATTATAAGGTATTTTCAATGATACACTGCATATTACGTTATATTATAAGGTATTTTAAATGATACACAGCATATTGCGTTATATTATAAGGTATTTTCAATGATACACTGCTTATTACGTTATATTATAAGGTATTTTCAATGATACACTGCATATTGCGTTATATTATAAGGTATTTTCAATTATACACACCGTATTACGTTATATTATAAGGTATTATCAATGATACACTGCATATTACGTTATATTATAAGATATTGTCAATGATAGACTGCATATTACGTTATATTATAAGGTATTTTCAATGATACACTGCATATTACGTTATATTATAAGGTATTTTACATGATACACAGCATATTGCGGTATATTATAAAGTATTTTCAATGATACACTGCATATTACCTTATATCATTAGGTATTTTCAATGATACACTGCATATTACATTATATTACAAGGTATTGTCAATGATAGACTGCAGCTTATGTTATATTGTAAGGTATTTTCAATGATACACTGCATATTACATTATATTACAAGGTATTGTCAATGATAGACTGCATATTATGTTATATTATAAGGTATTTTCAATGATACACTGCATATTACATTATATTACAAGGTATTGTCAATTATAGACTGCATATTATGTAATATTATAAGGTATTTTCAATGATACACTGCATATTACGTTATATCATAAGGTATTGTCAATGATAGACTGCAGATTACGTTATATTATAAGGTATTTTCAATGATACACTGCATATTATGTTATATTATAAGGTATTTTCAATGATACACTGCATATTACGTTATATTATAAGGTATTTTCAATGATACACTGCATATTACATTATATTATAAGGTATGTTCAATAATACACTGCATATTACGTTATAGTATAAGGTAGTTTCAATGTTAGACTGCATATTACGTTATATTATAATGTTTTTTCAATGACAGACAGCAAATATTACGTTATATTATAAGGTATTTTGAACGATACACTGCATATTACATTATATTATAAGGTATTTTCAATGATTCACTGCATATTACGTTATATTATAAGGTATTTTCAATGATACACTGCATATTACATTATATTACAAGGTATTGTCAATTATAGACTGCATATTATGTAATATTATAAGGTATTTTCAATGATACACTGCATATTACGTTATATCATAAGGTATTGTCAATGATAGACTGCAGATTACGTTATATTATAAGGTATTTTCAATGATACACTGCATATTACGTTATATTATAAGGTATTTTCAATGATACACTGCATATTGCGTTATATTATAAGGTATTTTCAATTATACACACCGTATTACGTTATATTATAAGGTATTATCAATGATACACTGCATATTACATTAAATTATAAGGTATTTTCAATAATACACTGCATATTACGTTATTTTATAATGTTTTTTCAATGACAGACAGCAAATATTACGTTATATTATAAGGTATTTTGAACGATACACTGCATATTACATTATATTATAAGGTCTTTTCAATGATACACTGCATATTAGATTGTATTATAAGATATTTTCAATGATAGACTGCATATTACATTACATTATAAGGTATTTTCAATGATACACTGCTAATAACGGTATATTATAGGGTATTTTCAATGATTCACTGCATATTACGTTATATTATAAGGTATTTTCAATGATACACTGCATATTACGTTATATTATAAGGTATTTTCAATGATAGACTGTATGTTACGTTATATTATAAAGTATTTTCAATGATACACTGCATATTACGTTACATTATAAGGTATTTTCAATGATACACTGCTAATTACGGTATATTATAAGGTATTTTCAATGATACACAGCATATTACCTTATATTATAAGGTATTTTCAATGATACTCTGCATATTACGTTATATTATAAGGTATTTTGAATGATACTCTGCATATTACGTTATATTATAAGGTATTTTCAATGATACACTGCATATTACCTTATATTATAAGGTATTTTCAATGATACTCTGCATATTACGTTATATTATAAGGTATTTTGAATGATACTCTGCATATTACGTTATATTATAAGGTATTTTGAATGATACACTGCATATTACGTTATATTATAAGGTATATTGAATGATACACTGCACATAAGACTATATTATAAGATATTTTCAATGATAGACTGCATATTACATTACATTATAAGGTATTTTCAATGATAGACTGCATATTACGTTATATTATAAAGTATTTCCAATGATACACTGTATATTACGTTACAATATAAGGTATTTTCAATGATACACAGCATACTATGTTATATTATAAGCCATTTTCAATGATAGACTGCATATTGCATTATTTTATAAGGTGTCTTCAATGAAACACTGCATATTACATTATATTATAATATATTGTCAATGATAGACTGCATATTACGTTATATTATAAAGTATTTCCAATGGTACACTGTATATTACGTTATATTATAAGGTATTTTCAATGATACACAGCATACTATGTTATAGTATAAGGTAGTTTCAATGAAACACTGCATATTACGTTATATTATAAGGGGTTTTCAATGAGACACTGCATATTCCGTTATATTATAAAGTATTTTCAATGATACACAGCATATTATGTTATATTATAAGGGATTTTCAATGAGACACTGCATATTCCATTATTTTATAAGGTATTTTCAATGATACACTGCATATTACGTTATATTATAAGGTATTTTCAATGATACACTGCATATTACGTTATATCATAAGGTATTGTCAATGATAGACTGCAGATTACGTTATATTATAAGGTATTTTCAATGATACACTGCATATTACGTTATATTATAAGGTATTTTCAATGATACACTGCATATTAGATTGTATTATAAGATATTTTCAATGATAGACTGCATATTACATTACATTATAAGGTATTTTCAATGATACACTGCTAATAACGGTATATTATAGGGTATTTTCAATGATTCACTGCATATTACGTTATATTATAAGGTATTTTCAATGATACACTGCATATTACATTATATTACAAGGTATTGTCAATTATAGACTGCATATTATGTAATATTATAAGGTATTTTCAATGATACACTGCATATTACGTTATATCATAAGATATTGTCAATTATAGACTGCAGATTACGTTATATTATAAGGTATTTTCAATGATACACTGCATATTACGTTATATTATAAGGTATTTTCAATGATACACTGCATATTGCGTTATATTATAAGGTATTTTCAATTATACACACCGTATTACGTTATATTATAAGGTATTATCAATGATACACTGCATATTACATTAAATTATAAGGTATTTTCAATAATACACTGCATATTACGTTATTTTATAAGGTATTTTCAATGATAGACTGCATATTATGTTATATTATAAGGTATTTTCAATGATACACTGCATATTACGTTATATTATAAGGTATTTTCAATGATACACTGCATATTACATTATATTATAAGGTATGTTCAATAATACACTGCATATTACGTTATAGTATAAGGTAGTTTCAATGTTAGACTGCATATTACGTTATATTATAATGTTTTTTCAATGACAGACAGCAAATATTACGTTATATTATAAGGTATTTTGAACGATACACTGCATATTACATTATATTATAAGGTCTTTTCAATGATACACTGCATATTAGATTGTATTATAAGATATTTTCAATGATAGACTGCATATTACATTACATTATAAGGTATTTTCAATGATACACTGCTAATAACGGTATATTATAGGGTATTTTCAATGATTCACTGCATATTACGTTATATTATAAGGTATTTTCAATGATACACTGCATATTACGTTATATTATAAGGTATTTTCAATGATAGACTGTATGTTACGTTATATTATAAAGTATTTTCAATGATACACTGCATATTACGTTACATTATAAGGTATTTTCAATGATACACTGCTAATTACGGTATATTATAAGGTATTTTCAATGATACACTGCATATTACCTTATATTATAAGGTATTTTCATGATACTCTGCATATTACGTTATATTATAAGGTATTTTGAATGATACTCTGCATATTACGTTATATTATAAGGTATTTTCAATGATACACTGCATATTACCTTATATTATAAGGTATTTTCAATGATACTCTGCATATTACGTTATATTATAAGGTATTTTGAATGATACTCTGCATATTACGTTATATTATAAGGTATTTTCAATGATACACTGCATATTACGTTATATTATAAGGTATATTGAATGATACACTGCATATAAGACTATATTATAAGATATTTTCAATGATAGACTGCATATTACATTACATTATAAGGTATTTTCAATGATAGACTGCATATTACGTTATATTATAAAGTATTTCCAATGATACACTGTATATTACGTTACAATATAAGGTATTTTCAATGATACACAGCATACTATGTTATATTATAAGCCATTTTCAATGATAGACTGCATATTGCATTATTTTATAAGGTGTCTTCAATGAAACACTGCATATTACATTATATTATAATATATTGTCAATGATAGACTGCATATTACGTTATATTATGAAGTATTTCCAATGATACACTGTATATTACGTTATATTATAAGGTATTTTCAATGATACACAGCATACTATGTTATAGTATAAGGTAGTTTCAATGAAACACTGCATATTACGTTATATTATAAGGGGTTTTCAATGAGACACTGCATATTCCGTTATATTATAAAGTATTTTCAATGATACACTGCATATTATGTTATATTATAAGGGATTTTCAATGAGACACTGCATATTCCATTATTTTATAAGGTATTTTCAATGATACACTGCATATTCCATTATTTTATAAGGTATTTTCAATGATACACTGCATATTACGTTATATTATAAGGTATATTGAATGATACACTGCATATAAGACTATATTATAAGATATTTTCAATGATAGACTGCATATTACATTACATTATAAGGTATTTTCAATGATACACTGCATACTACGTTATATTATAAGGTATTTTGAATGATACACTGCATATTACGTTATATTATAAGGTATTTTGAATGATACACTGCATATTAGATTATATTATAAGATATTTTCAATGATACACTGCATATTACGTTATATTATAAGGCCTTTTCAATGATAGACTGCAAATATTACGTTATATTATAAGGTATTTTGAATGATACACTGCATATTAGATTATATTATAAGATATTTTCAATGATAGACTGCATATTACATTACATTATAAGGTATTTTCAATGATACACTGCTAATTACGGTATATTATAAGGTATTTTCAATGATACACTGCATATTACCTTATATTATAAGGTATTTTCAATGATACTCTGCATATTACGTTATATTATAAGGTATTTTCAATGATACTCTGCATATTACGTTATATTATAAGGTATTTTCAATGATAGACTGCAAATATTACGTTATATTATAAGGTATTTTGAATGATACACTGCATATTAGATTATATTATAAGATATTTTCAATGATACACTGCATATTACGTTATATTATAAGGTATTTTCAATGATAGACTGTATGTTACGTTATATTATAAGGTATTTTCAATGATACACAGTATATTACGTTATACTATAAGGTATTTTCAATGATACACTGCATATTGCATTATTTTATAAGGTTTCTTCAATGATACACTGCATATTACGTTATATCATATGGTATTTTCAATGATACACTGCATATTACGTTATATATAACGTATTTTCAATGATACACTGCATATTACGTTATATTATAAGGTATTTTCAATGATAGACTGCAAATATTACGTTATATTATAAGGTATTTTGAATGATACACTGCATATTAGATTATATTATAAGATATTTTCAATGATACACTGCATATTACGTTATATTATAACGTATTTTCAATGATACACTGCATATTACGTTATATTATAAGGTATTTTCAATGATAGACTGCAAATATTACGTTATATTATAAGGTATTTTGAATGATACACTGCATATTAGATTATATTATAAGATATTTTCAATGATACACTGCATATTACGTTATATTATAAGGTATTTTCAATGATACACTGCATATTACGTTATATTATAAGGTTTTTTTCAATGATAGACTGCAAATATTACGTTATATTATAAGGTATTTTGAATGATACACTGCATATTAGATTATATTATAAGATATTTTCAATGATACACTGCATATTACGTTATATTATAAGGTATTTTCAATGATACACTGCATATTACGTTATATTATAACGTATTTTCAATGATATACTGCATATTACGTTATATTATAAGGTATTTTCAATGATAGACTGCAAATATTACGTTATATTATAAGGTATTTTGAATGATACACTGCATATAAGATTATATTATAAGATATTTTCAATGATAGACTGCATATTACATTACATTATAAGGTATTTTCAATGATACACTGCTAATTACGGTATATTATAAGGTATTTTCAATGATACACTGCATATTGCATTATTTTATAAGGTTTCTTCAATGATACACTGCATATTACGTTATATCATATGGTATTTTCAATGATAGACTGCATATTACGTTATATTATAACGTATTTTCAATGATACACTGCATATTACGTTATATTATAAGGTATTTTCAATGATAGACTGCAAATATTACGTTATATTATAAGGTATTTTGAATGATACACTGCATATTAGATTATATTATAAGATATTTTCAATGATACACTGCATATTACGTTATATTATAACGTATTTTCAATGATACACTGCATATTACGTTATATTATAAGGTATTTTCAATGATAGACTGCAAATATTACGTTATATTATAAGGTATTTTGAATGATACACTGCATATTAGATTATATTATAAGATATTTTCAATGATACACTGCATATTACGTTATATTATAAGGTATTTTCAATGATACACTGCTAATTACGGTATATTATAAGGTATTTTCAATGATACACTGCATACTACGTTATATTATAAGGTATTTTGAATGATACACTGCATATTACGTTATATTACAAGGCATTTTCAATGATAGACTGCAAATATTACGTTATATTATAAGGTATTTTCAAAGATACACTGCATATTACGTTATATTATAAGGTATTTTCAATGATAGATTGTATGTTACGTTATATTATAAAGTATTTTCAATGATACACTGCATATTACGTTATATTATAAGGTATTTTCAATGATACACTGCAAATTCCATTATTTTATAAAGTATTTGCAATGATACACTGCAAATATTACGTTATATTATAAGGTATTTTCAATGATACACTGCATATTACATTATATTATAAGGTATTTTCAATAATACACTGCATATTACGTTATATTATAAGGTATTTTGAATGATAGACTGTATGTTACGTTTTATTATAAGGTATTTTCAATGATACACATCATATTGCGTTATATTATAAGGTATTTTCAATGATACACTGCATATTACGTTATATTATAAGGTATTTTCAATGATAGACTGCAAATATTACGTTATATTATAAGGTATTTTGAATGATACACTGCATATAAGATTATATTATAAGATATTTTCAATGATACACTGCATATTACGTTATATTATAAGGTATTTTCAATGATACACTGCATATTACGTTATATTACAACGTATTTTCAATGATATACTGCATATTAGGTTATATTATAAGGTATTTTCAATGATAGACTGCAAATATTACGTTATATTATAAGGTATTTTGAATGATACACTGCATATAAGATTATATTATAAGATATTTTCAATGATAGACTGCATATTACATTACATTATAAGGTATTTTCAATGATACACTGCTAATTACGGTATATTATAAGGTATTTTCAATGATACACTGCATACTACGTTATATTATAAGGTATTTTGAATGATACACTGCATATTACGTTATATTACAAGGCATTTTCAATGATAGTCTGCAAATATTACGTTATATTATAAGGTATATTGAACGATACACTGCATATTAGATTATATTATAAGGTATTTTCAATGATACACTGCATATTGCGTTATATTATAAGGTATTTTCAATGATACACTGCACATTACGTTATATTGTAAGGTATTGTCAATGATAGACTGCATATTACGTTATATTATAAGGTATTTTCAATGATGAACTGCATATTACGTTATATTACAAGGTATTTTCAATGATACACAGCATATTGCGTTACATTATAAGGTATTATCAATGATAAACTGCATATTACGTTATATTATAAGGTATTTTCAATGATACACTCCATATTGCGTTATATTATAAGGTATTTTCAATAATACACTGCATATTCCATTATTTTATAAAGTATTTTCAATGATACACTGCATATTATATTATATTATAAGGTATTTTCAATAATGCACTGCATATTACATTATAGTGAAAGGTATTTTCAATGATAGACTGTATGTTACGTTATATTATAAGGTCTTTTCAATGATACACAGCATATTACGTTATATTATAAGGTATTTTCAATGATACACTACATATTGCATTATTTTATAAGGTGTCTTCAATGAAACACTGCATATTACGTTATATTATAATGTATTTTCAATGATACACTGCATATTACATTATATTATAATGTATTGTCAATGATAGACTGCAAATATTACGTTATAATATAAGGTATTTTGCATGATACACTGCATGTTATATTATATTATAAGATATTTTCAATGATAGACTGCATATTACATTACATTATAAGGTATTTTCAATGATACACAGCATATTGCGTTACATTATAAGGTATTATGAATGATACACTGCATATTACGTTATATTATAAGGTATTTTCAATGATAGACTGCAAATATTACGTTATATTGTAAGGTATTTTGAACGATACACTGCAAATTACATTATATTATAAAATATTTTCAATGATACACTGCATATTACGTTATATTATAAGGTATTTTCTATGATACACTGAATATTACGTTATATTATAAGGTATTTTCAATGATAGACTGCAAATATTACGTTATATTATAAGGTATTTTGAATGATACACTGCATATTAGATTATATTATAAGATATTTTCAATGATACACTGCTAATTACGGTATATTATAAGGTATTTTCAATGATACACTGCATATTACGTTATATTATAAGGTATTTTCAATGATAGACTGCAAATATTACGTTATATTATAAGGTATTTTGAATGATACACTGCATATTAGATTATATTATAAGATATTTTCAATGATACACTGCATATTACGTTATATTATAACGTATTTTCAATGATACACTGCATATTACGTTATATTATAAGGTATTTTCAATGATAGACTGCAAATATTACGTTATATTATAAGGTATTTTGAATGATACACTGCATATTAGATTATATTATAAGATATTTTCAATGATACACTGCATATTACGTTATATTATAAGGTATTTTCAATGATACACTGCATATTACGTTATATTATAACGTATTTTCAATGATACACTGCATATTACGTTATATTATAAGGTATTTTCAATGATAGACTGCAAATATTACGTTATATTATAAGGTATTTTGAATGATACACTGCATATAAGATTATATTATAAGATATTTTCAATGATAGACTGCATATTACATTACATTATAAGGTATTTTCAATGATACACTGCTAATTACGGTATATTATATGGTATTTTCAATGATACACTGCATACTACGTTATATTATAAGGTATTTTGAATGATACACTGCATATTACGTTATATTACAAGGCATTTTCAATGATAGACTGCAAATATTACGTTATATTATAAGGTATTTTCAATGATACACTGCATATTGCATTATTTTATAAGGTTTCTTCAATGATACACTGCATATTACGTTATATCATATGGTATTTTCAATGATACACTGCATATTACGTTATATTATAACGTATTTTCAATGATACTCTGCATATTACGTTATATTATAAGGTATTTTCAATGATAGACTGCAAATATTACGTTATATTATAAGGTATTTTGAATGATACACTGCATATTAGATTATATTATAAGATATTTTCAATGATACACTGCATATTACGTTATATTATAACGTATTTTCAATGATACACTGCATATTACGTTATATTATAAGGTATTTTCAATGATAGACTGCAAATATTACGTTATATTATAAGGTATTTTGAATGATACACTGCATATTAGATTATATTATAAGATATTTTCAATGATACACTGCATATTACGTTATATTATAAGGTATTTTCAATGATACACTGCATATTACGTTATATTATAACGTATTTTCAATGATATACTGCATATTACGTTATATTATAAGGTATTTTCAATGATAGACTGCAAATATTACGTTATATTATAAGGTATTTTCAATGATACACTGCATATAAGATTATATTATACGATATTTTCAATGATAGACTGCATATTACATTACATTATAAGGTATTTTCAATGATACACTGCTAATTACGGTATATTATAAGGTATTTTCAATGATACACTGCATACTACGTTATATTATAAGGTATTTTGAATGATACACTGCATATTACGTTATATTACAAGGCATTTTCAATGATAGACTGCAAATATTACGTTATATTATAAGGTATTTTCAATGATACACTGCATATTACGTTATATTATAAGGTATTTTCAATGATAGATTGTATGTTACGTTATATTATAAAGTATTTTCAATGATACACTGCATATTACGTTATATTATAAGGTATTTTCAATGATACACTGCAAATTCCATTATTTTATAAAGTATTTGCAATGATACACTGCAAATATTACGTTATATTATAAGGTATTTTCAATGATACACTGCATATTACATTATATTATAAGGTATTTTCAATAATACACTGCATATTCCATTATTTTATAAAGTATTTTCAATGATACACTGCATATTATATTATATTATAACGTATTTTGAATGATACAGTGCATATAAGATTATATTATAAGATATTTTCAATGATAGACTGCATATTACATTACATTATAAGGTATTTTCAATGATACACTGCTAATTACGGTATATTATAAGGTATTTTCAATGATACACTGCATACTACGTTAGATTATAAGGTATTTTGAATGATACACTGCATATTACGTTATATTACAAGGCATTTTCAATGATAGTCTGCAAATATTACGTTATATTATAAGGTATATTGAACGATACACTGCATATTAGATTATATTATAAGGTATTTTCAATGATACACTGCATATTGCGTTATATTATAAGGTATTTTCAATGATACACTGCATATTACGTTATATTATAACGTATTTTCAATGATATACTGCATATTACGTTATATTATAAGGTATTTTCAATGATAGACTGCAAATATTACGTTATATTATAAGGTATTTTGAATGATACACTGCATATAAGATTATATTATAAGATATTTTCAATGATAGACTGCATATTACATTACATTATAAGGTATTTTCAATGATACACTGCTAATTACGGTATATTATAAGGTATTTTCAATGATACACTGCATACTACGTTATATTATAAGGTATTTTGAATGATACACTGCATATTACGTTATATTACAAGGCATTTTCAATGATAGACTGCAAATATTACGTTATATTATAAGGTATTTTCAATGATACACTGCATATTGCATTATTTTATAAGGTTTCTTCAATGATACACTGCATATTACGTTATATCATATGGTATTTTCAATGATACACTGCATATTACGTTATATTATAACGTATTTTCAATGATACACTGCATATTACGTTATATTATAAGGTATTTTCAATGATAGACTGCAAATATTACGTTATATTATAAGGTATTTTCAATGATACACTGCATATTACGTTATATTATAAGGTATTTTCAATGATACACTGCATATTACGTTATATTACAACGTATTTTCAATGATATACTGCATATTAGGTTATATTATAAGGTATTTTCAATGATAGACTGCAAATATTACGTTATATTATAAGGTATTTTGAATGATACACTGCATATAAGATTATATTATAAGATATTTTCAATGATAGACTGCATATTACATTACATTATAAGGTATTTTCAATGATACACTGCTAATTACGGTATATTATAAGGTATTTTCAATGATACACTGCATACTACGTTAGATTATAAGGTATTTTGAATGATACACTGCATATTACGTTATATTACAAGGCATTTTCAATGATAGTCTGCAAATATTACGTTATATTATAAGGTATATTGAACGATACACTGCATATTAGATTATATTATAAGGTATTTTCAATGATACACTGCATATTGCGTTATATTATAAGGTATTTTCAATGATACACTGCACATTACGTTATATTGTAAGGTATTGTCAATGATAGACTGCATATTACGTTATATTATAAGGTATTTTCAATGATGAACTGCATATTACGTTATATTACAAGGTATTTTCAATGATACACTGCATATTACGTTATATTATAAGGTATTTTCAATAATACACTGCATATTCCATTATTTTATAAAGTATTTTCAATGATACACTGCATATTATATTATATTATAAGGTATTTTCAATAATGCACTGCATATTACATTATAGTGAAAGGTATTTTCAATGATAGACTGTATGTTACGTTATATTATAAGGTCTTTTCAATGATACACAGCATATTACGTTATATTATAAGGTATTTTCAATGATACACTACATATTGCATTATTTTATAAGGTGTCTTCAATGAAACACTGCATATTACGTTATATTATAATGTATTTTCAATGATACACTGCATATTACATTATATTATAATGTATTGTCAATGATAGACTGCAAATATTACGTTATATTATAAGGTATTTTGCATGATACACTGCATGTTATATTATATTATAAGATATTTTCAATGATAGACTGCATATTACATTACATTATAAGGTATTTTCAATGATACACAGCATATTGCGTTACATTATAAGGTATTATCAATCATACACTGCATATTACGTTATATTATAAGGTATTTTCAATGATAGACTGCAAATATTACGTTATATTGTAAGGTATTTTGAACGATACACTGCAAATTACATTATATTATAAAATATTTTCAATGATACACTGCATATTACGTTATATTATAAGGTATTTTCTATGATACACTGAATATTACGTTATATTATAAGGTATTTTCAATGATAGACTGCAAATATTACGTTATATTATAAGGTATTTTGAATGATACACTGCATATTAGATTATATTATAAGATATTTTCAATGATACACTGCTAATTACGGTATATTATAAGGTATTTTCAATGATACACTGCATATTACGTTATATTATAAGGTATTTTCAATGATAGACTGCAAATATTACGTTATATTATAAGGTATTTTGAATGATACACTGCATATTAGATTATATTATAAGATATTTTCAATGATACACTGCATATTACGTTATATTATAACGTATTTTCAATGATACACTGCATATTACGTTATATTATAAGGTATTTTCAATGATAGACTGCAAATATTACGTTATATTATAAGGTATTTTGAATGATACACTGCATATTAGATTATATTATAAGATATTTTGAATGATACACTGCATATTACGTTATATTATAAGGTATTTTCAATGATACACTGCATATTACGTTATATTATAACGTATTTTCAATGATATACTGCATATTACGTTATATTATAAGGTATTTTCAATGATAGACTGCAAATATTACGTTATATTATAAGGTATTTTGAATGATACACTGCATATAAGATTATATTATAAGATATTTTCAATGATAGACTGCATATTACATTACATTATAAGGTATTTTCAATGATACACTGCTAATTACGGTATATTATAAGGTATTTTCAATGATACACTGCATACTACGTTATATTATAAGGTATTTTGAATGATACACTGCATATTACGTTATATTACAAGGCATTTTCAATGATAGACTGCAAATATTACGTTATATTATAAGGTATTTTCAATGATACACTGCATATTGCATTATTTTATAAGGTTTCTTCAATGATACACTGCATATTACGATATATCATATGGTATTTTCAATGATACACTGCATATTACGTAATATTATAACGTATTTTCAATGATACTCTGCATATTACGTTATATTATAAGGTATTTTCAATGATAGACTGCAAATATTACGTTATATTATAAGGTATTTTGAATGATACACTGCATATTAGATTATATTATAAGATATTTTCAATGATACACTGCATATTACGTTATATTATAACGTATTTTCAATGATACACTGCATATTACGTTATATTATAAGGTATTTTCAATGATAGACTGCAAATATTACGTTATATTATAAGGTATTTTGAATGATACACTGCATATTAGATTATATTATAAGATATTTTCAATGATACACTGCATATTACGTTATATTATAAGGTATTTTCAATGATACACTGCATATTACGTTATATTATAACGTATTTTCAATGATATACTGCATATTACGTTATATTATAAGGTATTTTCAATGATAGAATGCAAATATTACGTTATATTATAAGGTATTTTCAATGATACACTGCATATAAGATTATATTATACGATATTTTCAATGATAGACTGCATATTACATTACATTATAAGGTATTTTCAATGATACACTGCTAATTACGGTATATTATAAGGTATTTTCAATGATACACTGCATACTACGTTATATTATAAGGTATTTTCAATGATACACTGCATATTACGTTATATTACAAGGCATTTTCAATGATAGACTGCAAATATTACGTTATATTATAAGGTATTTTCAATGATACACTGCATATTACGTTATATTATAAGGTATTTTCAATGATAGATTGTATGTTACGTTATATTATAAAGTATTTTCAATGATACACTGCATATTACGTTATATTATAAGGTATTTTCAATGATACACTGCAAATTCCATTATTTTATAAAGTATTTGCAATGATACACTGCAAATATAACGTAATATTATAAGGTATTTTCAATGATACACTGCATATTACATTATATTATAAGGTATTTTCAATAATACACTGCATATTCCATAATATTATAAAGTATTTTCAATGATACACTGCATATTATATTATATTATAACGTATTTTCAATGATACACTGCATATTACGTTATATTATAAGGTATTTTCAATGATAGACTGCAAATATTACGTTATATTATAAGGTATTTTGAATGATACACTGCATATTAGATTATATTATAAGATATTTTCAATGATACACTGCATATTACGTTATATTATAACGTATTTTCAATGATACACTGCATATTACGTTATATTATAACGTATTTTCAATGATAGACTGCAAATATTACGTTATATTATAAGGTATTTTGAATGATACACTGCATATTAGATTATATTATAAGATATTTTCAATGATACACTGCATATTACGTTATATTATAAGGTATTTTCAATGATACACTGCATATTACGTTATATTATAACGTATTTTCAATGATATACTGCATATTACGTTATATTATAAGGTATTTTCAATGATAGACTGCAAATATTACGTTATATTATAAGGTATTTTCAATGATACACTGCATATAAGATTATATTATACGATATTTTCAATGATAGACTGCATATTACATTACATTATAAGGTATTTTCAATGATACACTGCTAATTACGGTATATTATAAGGTATTTTCAATGATACACTGCATACTACGTTATATTATAAGGTATTTTGAATGATACACTGCATATTACGTTATATTACAAGGCATTTTCAATGATAGACTGCAAATATTACGTTATATTATAAGGTATTTTCAATGATACACTGCATATTACGTTATATTATAAGGTATTTTCAATGATAGATTGTATGTTACGTTATATTATAAAGTATTTTCAATGATACACTGCATATTACGTTATATTATAAGGTATTTTCAATGATACACTGCATATTCCATTATTTTATAAAGTATTTTCAATGATACACTGCATATTACGTTATATTATAAGGTATTTTCAATAATACACTGCATATTACATTATTTTATAATGTATTTTCAATAATACACTGCATATTGCATTATTTTATAAAGTATTTTCAATAATACACTGCATATTATATTATATTATAACGTATTTTCAATGATACACTGCATATTACGTTATATTATAAGGTATTTTCAATGATAGACTGCAAATATTACGTTATATTATAAGGTATTTTGAATGATACACTGCATATTAGATTATATTATAAGATATTTTCAATGATACACTGCATATTACGTTATATTATAAGGTATTTTCAATGATACACTGCATATTACGTTATATTATAACGTATTTTCAATGATATACTGCATATTACGTTATATTATAAGGTATTTTCAATGATAGACTGCAAATATTACGTTATATTATAAGGTATTTTCAATGATACACTGCATATTACGTTATATTATAAGGTATTTTCAATGATAGACTGCATATTACATTACATTATAAGGTATTTTCAATGATACACTGCTAATTACGGTATATTATAAGGTATTTTCAATGATACACTGCATACTACGTTATATTATAAGGTATTTTGAATGATACACTGCATATTACGTTATATTACAAGGCATTTTCAATGATAGACTGCAAATATTACGTTATATTATAAGGTATTTTCAATGATACACTGCATATTACGTTATATTATAAGGTATTTTCAATGATAGACTGTATGTTACGTTATATTATAAAGTATTTTCAATGATACACTGCATATTACGTTATATTATAAGGTATTTTCAATGATACACTGCAAATTCCATTATTTTATAAAGTATTTGCAATGATACACTGCAAATATTACGTTATATTATAAGGTATTTTCAATGATACACTGCATATTACATTATATTATAAGGTATTTTCAATAATACACTGCATATTCCATTATTTTATAAAGTATTTTCAATGATACACTGCATATTATATTATATTATAACGTATTTTCAATGATACACTGCATATTACGTTATATTATAAGGTATTTTCAATGATAGACTGCAAATATTACGTTATATTATAAGGTATTTTGAATGATACACTGCATATTAGATTATATTATAAGATATTTTCAATGATACACTGCATATTACGTTATATTATAAGGTATTTTCAATGATACACTGCATATTACGTTATATTATAACGTATTTTCAATGATATACTGCATATTACGTTATATTATAAGGTATTTTCTATGATAGACTGCAAATATTACGTTATATTATAAGGTATTTTCAATGATACACTGCATATAAGATTATATTATACGATATTTTCAATGATAGACTGCATATTACATTACATTATAAGGTATTTTCAATGATACACTGCTAATTACGGTATATTATAAGGTATTTTCAATGATACACTGCATACTACGTTATATTATAAGGTATTTTGAATGATACACTGCATATTACGTTATATTACAAGGCATTTTCAATGATAGACTGCAAATATTACGTTATATTATAAGGTATTTTCAATGATACACTGCATATTACGTTATATTATAAGGTATTTTCAATGATAGATTGTATGTTACGTTATATTATAAAGTATTTTCAATGATAGACTGCATATTACGTTATATTATAAGGTATTTTCAATGATACACTGCAAATTCCATTATTTTATAAAGTATTTGCAATGATACACTGCAAATATTACGTTATATTATAAGGTATTTTCAATGATACACTGCATATTACATTATATTATAAGGTATTTTCAATAATACACTGCATATTCCATTATTTTATAAAGTATTTTCAATGATACACTGCATATTATATTATATTATAACGTATTTTCAATGATACACTGCATATTACGTTATATTATAAGGTATTTTCAATGATAGACTGCAAATATTACGTTATATTATAAGGTATTTTGAATGATACACTGCATATTAGATTATATTATAAGATATTTTCAATGATACACTGCATATTACGTTATATTATAACGTATTTTCAATGATACACTGCATATTACGTTATATTATAAGGTATTTTCAATGATAGACCGCAAATATTACGTTATATTATAAGGTATTTTGAATGATACACTGCATATTAGATTATATTATAAGATATTTTCAATGATACACTGCATATTACGTTATATTATAAGGTATTTTCAATGATACACTGCATATTACGTTATATTATAACGTATTTTCAATGATACACTGCATATTACGTTATATTATAAGGTATTTTCAATGATAGACTGCAAATATTACGTTATATTATAAGGTATTTTGAATGATACACTGCATATAAGATTATATTATAAGATATTTTCAATGATAGACTGCATATTACATTACATTATAAGGTATTTTCAATGATACACTGCTAATTACGGTATATTATAAGGTATTTTCAATGATACACTGCATACTACGTTATATTATAAGGTATTTTGAATGATACACTGCATATTACGTTATATTACAAGGCATTTTCAATGATAGACTGCAAATATTACGTTATATTATAAGGTATTTTCAATGATACACTGCATATTGCATTATTTTATAAGGTTTCTTCAATGATACACTGCATATTACGTTATATCATATTGTATTTTCAATGATACACTGCATATTACGTTATATTATAACGTATTTTCAATGATACACTGCATATTACGTTATATTATAAGGTATTTTCAATGATAGACTGCAAATATTACGTTATATTATAAGGTATTTTGAATGATACACTGCATATTAGATTATATTATAAGATATTTTCAATGATACACTGCATATTACGTTATATTATAACGTATTTTCAATGATACACTGCATATTACGTTATATTATAAGGTATTTTCAATGATAGACTGCAAATATTACGTTATATTATAAGGTATTTTGAATGATACACTGCATATTAGATTATATTATAAGATATTTTCAATGATACACTGCATATTACGTTATATTATAAGGTATTTTCAATGATACACTGCATATTACGTTATATTATAACGTATTTTCAATGATATACTGCATATTACGTTATATTATAAGGTATTTTCAATGATAGACTGCAAATATTACGTTATATTATAAGGTATTTTCAATGATACACTGCATATAAGATTATATTATACGATATTTTCAATGATAGACTGCATATTACATTACATTATAAGGTATTTTCAATGATACACTGCTAATTACGGTATATTATAAGGTATTTTCAATGATACACTGCATACTACGTTATATTATAAGGTATTTTGAATGATACACTGCATATTACGTTATATTACAAGGCATTTTCAATGATAGACTGCAAATATTACGTTATATTATAAGGTATTTTCAATGATGAACTGCATATTACGTTATATTACAAGGTATTTTCAATGATACACTGCATATTACGTTATATTATAACGTATTTTCAATGATATACTGCATATTACGTTATATTATAAGGTATTTTCAATGATAGACTGCAAATATTACGTTATATTATAAGGTATTTTCAATGATACACGGCATATAAGATTATATTATACGATATTTTCAATGATAGACTGCATATTACATTACATTATAAGGTATTTTCAATGATACACTGCTAATTACGGTATATTATAAGGTATTTTCAATGATACACTGCATACTACGTTATATTATAAGGTATTTTGAATGATACACTGCATATTACGTTATATTACAAGGCATTTTCAATGATAGACTGCAAATATTACGTTATATTATAAGGTATTTTCAATGATACACTGCATATTACGTTATATTATAAGGTATTTTCAATGATAGATTGTATGTTACGTTATATTATAAAGTATTTTCAATGATACACTGCATATTACGTTATATTATAAGGTATTTTCAATGATACACTGCAAATTCCATTATTTTATAAAGTATTTGCAATGATACACTGCAAATATTACGTTATATTATAAGGTATTTTCAATGATACACTGCATATTACATTATATTATAAGGTATTTTCAATAATACACTGCATATTACGTTATATTATAAGGTATTTTGAATGATAGACTGTATGTTACGTTTTATTATAAGGTATTTTCAGTGATACACATCATATTGCGTTATATTATAAGGTATTTTCAATGATACACTGCATATTACGTTATATTATAAGGTATTTTCAATGATAGACTGCAAATATTACGTTATATTATAAGGTATTTTCAATGATACACTGCATATTACATTATATTATAAGGTATTTTCAATAATACACTGCATATTACGTTATATTATAAGGTATTTTGAATGATAGACTGTATGTTACGTTTTATTATAAGGTATTTTCAATGATACACATCATATTGCGTTATATTATAAGGTATTTTCAATGATACACTGCATATTACGTTATATTATAAGGTATTTTGAATGACACACTGCATATAAGATTATATTATAAGATATTTTCAATGATAGACTGCATATTACATTACAATATAAGGTATTTTCAATGATACACTGCTAATTACGGTATATTATAAGGTATTTTCAATGATACACTGCATACTACGTTAGATTATAAGGTATTTTGAATGATACACTGCATATTACGTTATATTACAAGGTATTTTCAATGATAGTCTGCAAATATTACGTTATATTATAAGGTATATTGAACGATACACTGCATATTAGATTATATTATAAGGTATTTTCAATGATACACTGCATATTGCGTTATATTATAAGGTATTTTCAATGATACACTGCACATTACGTTATATTGTAAGGTATTGTCAATGATAGACTGCATATTACGTTATATTATAAGGTATTTTCAATGATGAACTGCATATTACGTTATATTACAAGTTATTTTCAATGATACACTGCATATTACGTTATATTATAAGGCATTTTCAATGATAGACTGCAAATATTACGTTATATTATAAAGTATTTTCAATGATACACTGTATATTACGTTATATTATAAGGTATTTTCAATGATACACAGCATATTGCGTTACATTATAAGGTATTATCAATGATAAACTGCATATTACGTTATATTATAAGGTATTTTCAATGATACACTCCATATTGCGTTATATTATAAGGTATTTTCAATAATACACTGCATATTCCATTATTTTATAAAGTATTTTCAATGATACACTGCATATTATATTATATTATAAGGTATTTTCAATAATGCACTGCATATTACATTATAGTGAAAGGTATTTTCAATGATAGACTGTATGTTACGTTATATTATAAGGTCTTTTCAATGATACACAGCATATTACGTTATATTATAAGGTATTTTCAATGATACACTACATATTGCATTATTTTATAAGGTGTCTTCAATGAAACACTGCATATTACGTTATATTATAATGTATTTTCAATGATACACTGCATATTACATTATATTAGAATGTATTGTCAATGATAGACTGCATATTACGCTATATTATAAAGTATTTTCAATGATACACTGTATATTACGTTATATTATAAGGTATTTTCAATGATACACTGCATATTACGTTATATTATAAGGTATTTTCAATGATAGACTGCAAATATTACGTTATATTGTAAGGTATTTTTAACGATACACTGCAAATTACATTATATTATAAAATATTTTCAATGATACACTGCATATTACGTTATATTATAAGGTATTTTCTATGATACACTGAATATTACGTTATATTATAAGGTATTTTCAATGATAGACTGCAAATATTACGTTATATTATAAGGTATTTTGAATGATACACTGCATATTAGATTATATTATAAGATATTTTCAATGATACACTGCTAATTACGGTATATTATAAGGTATTTTCAATGATACACTGCATATTACGTTATATTATAAGGTATTTTCAATGATAGACTGCAAATATTACGTTATATTATAAGGTATTTTGAATGATACACTGCATATTAGATTATATTATAAGATATTTTCAATGATACACTGCATATTACGTTATATTATAACGTATTCTCAATGATACACTGCATATTACGTTATATTATAAGGTATTTTCAATGATAGACTGCAAATATTACGTTATATTATAAGGTATTTTGAATGATACACTGCATATTAGATTATATTATAAGATATTTTCAATGATACACTGCATATTACGTTATATTATAAGGTATTTTCAATGATACACTGCATATTACGTTATATTATAACGTATTTTCAATGATACTCTGCATATTACGTTATATTATAAGGTATTTTCAATGATACACTGCATATTACGTTATATTATAAGGTATTTTCAATGATAGATTGTATGTTACGTTATATTAAAAAGTATTTTCAATGATACACTGCATATTACGTTATATTATAAGGTATTTTCAATGATACACTGCAAATTCCATTATTTTATAAAGTATTTGCAATGATACACTGCAAATATTACGTTATATTATAAGGTATTTTCAATGATACACTGCATATTACATTATATTATAAGGTATTTTCAATAATACACTGCATATTCCATTATTTTATAAAGTATTTTCAATGATACACTGCATATTATATTATATTATAACGTATTTTCAATGATACACTGCATATTACGTTATATTATAAGGTATTTTCAATGATACACTGCATATTACGTTATATTATAAGGTATTTTGAATGATACACTGCATATTAGATTATATTATAAGATATTTTCAATGATACACTGCATATTACGTTATATTATAAGGTATTTTCAATGATAGACTGCAAATATTACGTTATATTATAAGGTATTTTGAATGATACACTGCATATAAGATTATATTATAAGATATTTTCAATGATAGACTGCATATTACATTACATTATAAGGTATTTTCAATGATACACTGCTAATTACGGTATATTATAAGGTATTTTCAATGATACACTGCATACTACGTTATATTATAAGGTATTTTGAATGATACACTGCATATTACGTTATATTACAAGGCATTTTCAATGATAGACTGCAAATATTACGTTATATTATAAGGTATTTTCAATGATACACTGCATATTACGTTATATTATAAGGTATTTTCAATGATAGATTGTATGTTACGTTATATTATAAAGTATTTTCAATGATACACTGCATATTACGTTATATTATAAGGTATTTTCAATGATACACTGCAAATTCCATTATTTTATAAAGTATTTGCAATGATACACTGCAAATATTACGTTATATTATAAGGTATTTTCAATGATACACTGCATATTACATTATATTATAAGGTATTTTCAATAATACACTGCATATTACGTTATATTATAAGGTATTTTGAATGATAGACTGTATCTTACGTTTTATTATAAGGTATTTTCAATGATACACATCATATTGCGTTATATTATAAGGTATTTTCAATGATACACTGCATATTACGTTATATTATAAGGTATTTTCAATGATAGACTGCAAATATTACGTTATATTATAAGGTATTTTCAATGATACACTGCATATTACATTATATTATAAGGTATTTTCAATAATACACTGCATATTACGTTATATTATAAGGTATTTTGAATGATAGACTGTATGTTACGTTTTATTATAAGGTATTTTCAATGATACACATCATATTGCGTTATATTATAAGGTATTTTCAATGATACACTGCATATTACGTTATATTATAAGGTATTTTGAATGATACACTGCATATAAGATTATATTATAAGATATTTTCAATGATAGACTGCATATTACATTACATTATAAGGTATTTTCAATGATACACTGCTAATTACGGTATATTATAAGGTATTTTCAATGATACACTGCATACTACGTTAGATTATAAGGTATTTTGAATGATACACTGCATATTACGTTATATTACAAGGCATTTTCAATGATAGTCTGCAAATATTACGTTATATTATAAGGTATATTGAACGATACACTGCATATTAGATTACATTATAAGGTATTTTCAATGATACACTGCATATTGCGTTATATTATAAGGTATTTTCAATGATACACTGCACATTACGTTATATTGTAAGGTATTGTCAATGATAGACTGCATATTACGTTATATTATAAGGTATTTTCAATGATGAACTGCATATTACGTTATATTACAAGGTATTTTCAATGATACACTGCATATTACGTTATATTATAAGGCATTTTCAATGATAGACTGCAAATATTACGTTATATTATAAAGTATTTTCAATGATACACTGTATATTACGTTATATTATAAGGTATTTTCAATGATACACAGCATATTGCGTTACATTATAAGGTATTATCAATGATAAACTGCATATTACGTTATATTATAAGGTATTTTCAATGATACACTCCATATTGCGTTATATTATAAGGTATTTTCAATGATACACTGCATATTACGTTATATTATAACGTATTTTCAATGATACTCTGCATATTACGTTATATTATAAGGTATTTTCAATGATAGACTGCAAATATTACATTATATTATAAGGTATTTTGAATGATACACTGCATATTAGATTATATTATAAGATATTTTCAATGATACACTGCATATTACGTTATATTATAACGTATTTTCAATGATACACTGCATATTACGTTATATTATAAGGTATTTTCAATGATAGACTGCAAATATTACGTTATATTATAAGGTATTTTGAATGATACACTGCATATTAGATTATATTATAAGATATTTTCAATGATACACTGCATATTACGTTATATTATAAGGTATTTTCAATGATACACTGCATATTACGTTATATTATAACGTATTTTCAATGATATACTGCATATTACGTTATATTATAAGGTATTTTCAATGATAGACTGCAAATATTACGTTATATTATAAGGTATTTTCAATGATACACTGCATATAAGATTATATTATACGATATTTTCAATGATAGACTGCATATTACATTACATTATAAGGTATTTTCAATGATACACTGCTAATTACGGTATATTATAAGGTATTTTCAATGATACACTGCATACTACGTTATATTATAAGGTATTTTGAATGATACACTGCATATTACGTTATATTACAAGGCATTTTCAATGATAGACTGCAAATATTACGTTATATTATAAGGTATTTTCAATGATACACATCATATTGCGTTATATTATAAGGTATTTTCAATGATACACTGCTTATTACGTTATATTATAAGGTATTTTCAATGATAGACTGCAAATATTACGTTATATTATAAGGTATTTTGAATGATACACTGCATATTAGATTATATTATAAAATATTTTCAATGATACACTGCATATTACGTTATATTATAAGGTATTTTCAATGATACACTGCATATTACGTTATATTACAACGTATTTTCAATGATATACTGCATATTAGGTTATATTATAAGGTATTTTCAATGATAGACTGCAAATATTACGTTATATTGTAAGGTATTTTGAACGATACACTGCAAATTACATTATATTATAAAATATTTTCAATGATACACTGCATATTACGTTATATTATAAGGTATTTTCTATGATACACTGAATATTACGTTATATTATAAGGTATTTTCAATGATAGACTGCAAATATTACGTTATATTATAAGGTATTTTGAATGATACACTGCATATTAGATTATATTATAAGATATTTTCAATGATACACTGCATATTACGTTATATTATAAGGTATTTTCAATGATACACTGCATATTACGTTATATTATAACGTATTTTCAATGATACTCTGCATATTACGTTATATTATAAGGTATTTTCAATGATAGACTGCAAATATTACATTATATTATAAGGTATTTTGAATGATACACTGCATATTAGATTATATTATAAGATATTTTCAATGATACACTGCATATTACGTTATATTATAACGTATTTTCAATGATACACTGCATATTACGTTATATTATAAGGTATTTTCAATGATAGACTGCAAATATTACGTTATATTATAAGGTATTTTGAATGATACACTGCATATTAGATTATATTATAAGATATTTTCAATGATACACTGCATATTACGTTATATTATAAGGTATTTTCAATGATACACTGCATATTACGTTATATTATAACGTATTTTCAATGATATACTGCATATTACGTTATATTATAAGGTATTTTCAATGATAGACTGCAAATATTACGTTATATTATAAGGTATTTTCAATGATACACTGCATATAAGATTATATTATACGATATTTTCAATGATAGACTGCATATTACATTACATTATAAGGTATTTTCAATGATACACTGCTAATTACGGTATATTATAAGGTATTTTCAATGATACACTGCATACTACGTTATATTATAAGGTATTTTGAATGATACACTGCATATTACGTTATATTACAAGGCATTTTCAATGATAGACTGCAAATATTACGTTATATTATAAGGTATTTTCAATGATACACATCATATTGCGTTATATTATAAGGTATTTTCAATGATACACTGCATATTACGTTATATTATAAGGTATTTTCAATGATAGACTGCAAATATTACGTTATATTATAAGGTATTTTGAATGATACACTGCATATTAGATTATATTATAAAATATTTTCAATGATACACTGCATATTACGTTATATTATAAGGTATTTTCAATGATACACTGCATATTACGTTATATTACAACGTATTTTCAATGATATACTGCATATTAGGTTATATTATAAGGTATTTTCAATGATAGACTGCAAATATTACGTTATATTGTAAGGTATTTTGAACGATACACTGCAAATTACATTATATTATAAAATATTTTCAATGATACACTGCATATTACGTTATATTATAAGGTATTTTCTATGATACACTGAATATTACGTTATATTATAAGGTATTTTCAATGATAGACTGCAAATATTACGTTATATTATAAGGTATTTTGAATGATACAGTGCATATTAGATTATATTATAAGATATTTTCAATGATACACTGCATATTACGTTATATTATAAGGTATTTTCAATGATACACTGCATATTACGTTATATTATAACGTATTTTCAATGATACTCTGCATATTACGTTATATTATAAGGTATTTTCAATGATAGACTGCAAATATTACATTATATTATAAGGTATTTTGAATGATACACTGCATATTAGATTATATTATAAGATATTTTCAATGATACACTGCATATTACGTTATATTATAACGTATTTTCAATGATACACTGCATATTACGTTATATTATAAGGTATTTTCAATGATAGACTGCAAATATTACGTTATATTATAAGGTATTTTGAATGATACACTGCATATTAGATTATATTATAAGATATTTTCAATGATACACTGCATATTACGTTATATTATAAGGTATTTTCAATGATACACTGCATATTACGTTATATTATAACGTATTTTCAATGATATACTGCATATTACGTTATATTATAAGGTATTTTCAATGATAGACTGCAAATATTACGTTATATTATAAGGTATTTTCAATGATACACTGCATATTACATTATATTATAAGGTATTTTCAATAATACACTGCATATTACGTTATATTATAAGGTATTTTCAATGATAGACTGTATGTTACGTTATATTATAAGGCATTTTCAACGATAGACTGCAAATATTACGTTATATTATAAGGTATTTTGCATGATACACTGCATGTTATATTATATTATAAGATATTTTCAATGATAGACTGCATATTACATTACATTATAAGGTATTTTCAATGATACACAGCATATTGCGTTACATTATAAGGTATTATCAATGATACACTGCATATTACGTTATATTATAAGGTATTTTCAATGATAGACTGCAAATATTACGTTATATTGTAAGGTATTTTGAACGATACACTGCAAATTACATTATATTATAAAATATTTTCAATGATACACTGCATATTACGTTATATTATAAGGTATTTTCTATGATACACTGAATATTACGTTATATTATAAGGTATTTTCAATGATAGACTGCAAATATTACGTTATATTATAAGGTATTTTGAATGATACACTGCATATTAGATTATATTATAAGATATTTTCAATGATACACAGCTAATTACGGTATATTATAAGGTATTTTCAATGATACACTGCATATTACGTTATATTATAAGGTATTTTCTATGATACACTGAATATTACGTTATATTATAAGGTATTTTCAATGATAGACTGCAAATATTACGTTATATTATAAGGTATTTTGAATGATACACTGCATATTAGATTATATTATAAGATATTTTCAATGATACACTGCTAATTACGGTATATTATAAGGTATTTTCAATGATACACTGCATATTACGTTATATTATAAGGTATTTTGAATGATACACTGCATATTACGTTATATTATAAGGTATTTTCAATGATACACTACATATTGCATTATTTTATAAGGTGTCTTCAATGAAACACTGCATATTACGTTATATTATAATGTATTTTCAATGATACACTGCATATTACATTATATTATAATGTATTGTCAATGATAGACTGCATATTACGCTATATTATAAAGTATTTTCAATGATACACTGTATATTACGTTATATTATAAGGTATTTTCAATGATACACTGCATATTACATTATATTATAAGGTATTTTCAATAATACACTGCATATTACGTTATATTATAAGGTATTTTCAATGATAGACTGTATGTTACGTTATATTATAAGGTATTTTGAATGATACACTGCATATTAGATTATATTATAAGATATTTTCAATGATACACAGCTAATTACGGTATATTATAAGGTATTTTCAATGATACACTGCATATTACGTTATATTATAAGGTATTTTCTATGATACACTGAATATTACGTTATATTATAAGGTATTTTCAATGATAGACTGCAAATATTACGTTATATTATAAGGTATTTTGAATGATACACTGCATATTAGATTATATTATAAGATATTTTCAATGATACACTGCTAATTACGGTATATTATAAGGTATTTTCAATGATACACTGCATATTACGTTATATTATAAGGTATTTTGAATGATACACTGCATATTACGTTATATTACAAGGCATTTTCAATGATAGTCTGCAAATATTACGTTATATTATAAGGTATATTGAACGATACACTGCATATTAGATTATATTATAAGGTATTTTCAATGATACACTGCATATTACGTTATATTATAAGGTATTTTCAATGATACACTGCATATTACGTTATATTATAAGGTATTTTCAATGATAGACTGCAAATATTACGTTATATTATAAGGTATTTTGAACAATACACTGCATATTAGATTATATTATAAGGTATTTTCAATGATACACTCCATATTGCGTTATACTATAAGGTATTTTCAATAATACACTGCATATTCCATTATTTTATAAAGTATTTTCAATGATACACTGCATATTATATTATATTATAAGGTATTTTCAAAAATGCACTGCATATTACATTATAGTGAAAGGTATTTTCAATGATAGACTGTATGTTACGTTATATTATAAGGTCTTTTCAATGATACACAGCATATTACGTTATATTATAAGGTATTTTCAATGATACACTACATATTGCATTATTTTATAAGGTGTCTTCAATGAAACACTGCATATTACGTTATATTATAATGTATTTTCAATGATACACTGCATATTACATTATATTATAATGTATTGTCAATGATAGACTGCAAATTACGCTATATTATAAAGTATTTTCAATGATACACTGTATATTACGTTATATTATAAGGTATTTTCAATGATACACTGCATATTACATTATATTATAAGGTATTTTCAATAATACACTGCATATTACGTTATATTATAAGGTATTTTCAATGATAGACTGTATGTTACGTTATATTATAAGGCATTTTCAACGATAGACTGCAAATATTACGTTATATTATAAGGTATTTTGCATGATACACTGCATGTTGGATTATATTATAAGATATTTTCAATGATAGACTCCATATTACATTACATTATAAGGTATTTTCAATGACACACAGCATATTGCGTTACATTATAAGGTATTATCAATGATACACTGCATATTACGTTATATTATAAGGTATTTTCAATGATAGACTGCAAATATTACGTTATATTATAAGGTATTTTGAATGATACACTGCATATTAGATTATATTATAAGATATTTTCAATGATACACAGCTAATTACGGTATATTATAAGGTATTTTCAATGATACACTGCATATTACGTTATATTATAAGGTATTTTCTATGATACACTGAATATTACGTTATATTATAAGGTATTTTCAATGATAGACTGCAAATATTACGTTATATTATAAGGTATTTTGAATGATACACTGCATATTAGATTATATTATAAGATATTTTCAATGATACACTGCTAATTACGGTATATTATAAGGTATTTTCAATGATACACTGCATATTACGTTATATTATAAGGTATTTTGAATGATACACTGCATATTACGTTATATTACAAGGCATTTTCAATGATAGTCTGCAAATATTACGTTATATTATAAGGTATATTGAACGATACACTGCATATTAGATTATATTATAAGGTATTTTCAATGATACACTGCATATTACGTTATATTATAAGGTATTTTCTATGAGACACTGCATATTACATTATATTATAAGGTATTTTCAATGATAGACTGCAAATATTACGTTATATTATAAGGTATTTTGAACAATACACTGCATATTAGATTATATTATAAGGTATTTTCAATGATACACTCCATATTGCGTTATACTATAAGGTATTTTCAATAATACACTGCATATTCCATTATTTTATAAAGTATTTTCAATGATACACTGCATATTATATTATATTATAAGGTATTTTCAAAAATGCACTGCATATTACATTATAGTGAAAGGTATTTTCAATGATAGACTGTATGTTACGTTATATTATAAGGTATTTTCAATGATACACTACATATTGCATTATTTTATAAGGTGTCTTCAATGAAACACTGCATATTACGTTATATTATAATGTATTTTCAATGATACACTGCATATTACATTATATTATAATGTATTGTCAATGATAGACTGCATATTACGCTATATTATAAAGTATTTTCAATGATACACTGAATATTACGTTATATTATAAGGTATTTTCAATGATAGACTGCAAATATTACGTTATATTATAAGGTATTTTGCATGATACACTGCATGTTATATTATATTATAAGATATTTTCAATGATAGACTGCATATTACATTACATTATAAGGTATTTTCAATGATACACAGCATATTGCGTTACATTATAAGGTATTATCAATGATACACTGCATATTACGTTATATTATAAGGTATTTTCAATGATAGACTGCAAATATTACGTTATATTGTAAGGTATTTTGAACGATACACTGCAAATTACATTATATTATAAAATATTTTCAATGATACACTGCATATTACGTTATATTATAAGGTATTTTCTATGATACACTGCATATTACGTTATATTATAAGGTATTTTCTATGATACACTGAATTTTACGTTATATTATAAGGTATTTTCAATGATAGACTGCAAATATTACGTTATATTATAAGGTATTTTGAATGATACACTGCATATTAGATTATATTATAAGATATTTTCAATGATACACTGCTAATTACGGTATATTATAAGGTATTTTCAATGATACACTGCATATTACGTTATATTATAAGGTATTTTGAATGATACACTGCATATTACGTTATATTACAAGGCATTTTCAATGATAGTCTGCAAATATTACGTTATATTATAAGGTATATTGAACGATACACTGCATATTAGATTATATTATAAGGTATTTTCAATGATACACTGCATATTACGTTATATTATAAGGTATTTTCTATGAGACACTGCATATTACATTATATTATAAGGTATTTTCAATGATAGACTGCAAATATTACGTTATATTATAAGGTATTTTGAACAATACACTGCATATTAGATTATATTATAAGGTATTTTCAATGATACACTCCATATTGCGTTATACTATAAGGTATTTTCAATAATACACTGCATATTCCATTATTTTATAAAGTATTTTCAATGATACACTGCATATTATATTATATTATAAGGTATTTTCAAAAATGCACTGCATATTACATTATAGTGAAAGGTATTTTCAATGATAGACTGTATGTTACGTTATATTATAAGGTCTTTTCAATGATACACAGCATATTACGTTATATTATAAGGTATTTTCAATGATACACTACATATTGCATTATTTTATAAGGTGTCTTCAATGAAACACTGCATATTACGTTATATTATAATGTATTTTCAATGATACACTGCATATTACATTATATTATAATGTATTGTCAATGATAGACTGCAAATTACGCTATATTATAAAGTATTTTCAATGATACACTGTATATTACGTTATATTATAAGGTATTTTCAATGATACACTGCATATTACATTATATTATAAGGTATTTTCAATAATACACTGCATATTACGTTATATTATAAGGTATTTTCAATGATAGACTGTATGTTACGTTATATTATAAGGCATTTTCAACGATAGACTGCAAATATTACGTTATATTATAAGGTATTTTGCATGATACACTGCATGTTGGATTATATTATAAGATATTTTCAATGATAGACTGCATATTACATTACATTATAAGGTATTTTCAATGACACACAGCATATTGCGTTACATTATAAGGTATTATCAATGATACACTGCATATTACGTTATATTATAAGGTATTTTCAATGATAGTCTGCAAATATTACGTTATATTGTAAGGTATTTTGAACGATACACTGCAAATTACATTATATTATAAGATATTTTCAATGATACACTGCATATTACGTTATATTATAACGTATTTTCAATGATTCACTGCATATTACGTTATATTATAAAGTATTTTCAATGATAGACTGCAAATATTACGTTATATTATAAGGTATTTTCAATGATACACTGCATACTACGTTATATTATAAGGTATTTTGAATTATACACTGCATATTACGTTATATTACAAGGCATTTTCAATGATAGTCTGCAAATATTACGTTATATTATAAGGTATATTGAACGATACACTGCATATTAGATTATATTATAAGGTATTTTCAATGATACACAACATATTACGTTATATTATAAGGTATTTTCAAAGATACACTGCATATTGCATTATTTTATAAGGTGTCTTCAATGAAACACTGCATATTACGTTATATTATAAGGTTTTTTCAATGATAGACTGCATATTACGTTATATTATAAGGTATTTTCAATGATACACTGCATATTACGTTATATCATAAGGTATTTTCAATGATACAATGCATATTGCGATACATTATAAGGTATTATCAATGATACACTGCATATTACGTTATATTATAAGGTATTTTCAATGATACACTGCATATTACGTTATATTATAAGGTTTTTTCAATGATAGACTGCATATTACGTTATATTATAAGGTATTTTCAATGATACACTGCATATTACGTTATATCATAAGGTATTTTCAATGATACACTGCATATTACGTTATAGTATAAGGTATTTTCATTGATACACAGCATACTATGTTATATTATAAGGTATTTTCAATGAAACACTGCATATTACGTTATATTATAAGTTATTTTTAAATGAGACACTGCATATTCCATTAAATTATAAAGTATTTTCAATGATACACTGCATATTACGTTATATTATATGGGATTTTCAATGTGACACTGCATATTCCATTATTTTATAAGGTATTTTCAATGATAGACTGCATATTACGTTATATTATAAGGGATTTTCAATGAGACACTGCATATTCCGTTATATTATAAAGTATTTTCAATGGTAGACTGTATGTTACGTTATATTATAATGTATTGTCAATGATAGACTGCATATTACGTTATGTTATAAAGTATTTTCAATGATACACTGTATATTACGTTATATTATAAGGTATTTTCAATGATACACAGCATATTGCGTTACATTATAAGGTATTATCAATGATACACTGCATATTACGTTATATCATAAGGTATTTTCAATGATACACTGCATATTACGTTATATTATAAGGTATTTTCAATGATACACTGCTTACTACGTTATATTATAAGGTATTTTGAATTATACACTGCATATTACGTTATATAACAAGGCATTTTCAATGATAGTCTGCAAATATTACGTTATATTATAAGGTATTTTGAACGATACACTGCATATTAGATTATATTATAAGGTATTTTCAATGATACACTGCATATTGCGTTATATTATAAGGCATTTTCAATGATAGACTGCAAATATTACGTTATATTATAAGGTATTTTCAATGATACACTGCATATTACGTTATATTATAAGGTATTTTGAATTATACACTGCATATTACGTTATATTACAAGGCATTTTCAATGATAGACTGCAAATATTACGTTATATTATAAGGTATATTGAACGATACACTGCATATTACGTTATATTATAAGGTATTTTCAATGATACACAACATATTACGTTATATTATAAGGTATTTTCAAAGATACACTGCATATTGCATTATTTTATAAGGTGTCTTCAATGAAACACTGCATATTACGTTATATTATAATGCATTTTCAATGATACAATGCATATTGCGATACATTATAAGGTATTATCAATGATACACTGCATATTACGTTATATTATAAGGTATTTTCAATGATACACTGCATATTACGTTATATTATATGGGATTTTCAATGTGACACTGCATATTCCATTATTTTATAAGGTATTTTCAATGATAGACTGCATATTACGTTATATTATAAGGGATTTTCAATGAGACACTGCATATTCCGTTATATTATAAAGTATTTTCAATGATAGACTGTATGTTACGTTATATTATAATGTATTGTCAATGATAGACTGCATATTACGTTATGTTATAAAGTATTTTCAATGATACACTGTATATTACGTTATATTATAAGGTATTTTCAATGATACACAGCATATTGCGTTACATTATAAGGTATTATCAATGATACACTGCATATTACGTTATATCATAAGGTATTTTCAATGATACACTGCATATTACGTTATATCATAAGGTATTTTCAATGATACAATGCATATTGCGATACATTATAAGGTATTATCAATGATACACTGCATATTACGTTATATTATAAGGTATTTTCAATGATACACTGCATATTACGTTATATTATAAGGTTTTTTCAATGATAGACTGCATATTACGTTATATTATAAGGTATTTTCAATGATACACTGCATATTACGTTATATTATAAGGTATTTTCAATGATACACTGCATATTACGTTATAGTATAAGGTATTTTCATTGATACACAGCATACTATGTTATATTATAAGGTATTTTCAAAGAAACACTGCATATTACGTTATATTATAAGTTATTTTTAAATGAGACACTGCATATTCCATTAAATTATAAAGTATTTTCAATGATACACTGCATATTACGTTATATTATATGGGATTTTCAATGTGACACTGCATATTCCATTATTTTATAAGGTATTTTCAATGATAGACTGCATATTACGTTATATTATAAGGGATTTTCAATGAGACACTGCATATTCCGTTATATTATAAAGTATTTTCAATGATAGACTGTATGTTACGTTATATTATAATGTATTGTCAATGATAGACTGCATATTACGTTATGTTATAAAGTATTTTCAATGATACACTGTATATTACGTTATATTATAAGGTATTTTCAATGATACACAGCATATTGCGTTACATTATAAGGTATTATCAATGATACACTGCATATTACGTTATATCATAAGGTATTTTCAATGATACACTGCATATTACGTTATATTATAAGGTATTTTCAATGATACACTGCTTACTACGTTATATTATAAGGTATTTTGAATTATACACTGTATATTACGTTATATAACAAGGCATTTTCAATGATAGTCTGCAAATATTACGTTATATTATAAGGTATTTTGAACGATACACTGGATATTAGATTATATTATAAGGTATTTTCAATGATACACTGCATATTGCGTTATATTATAAGGCATTTTCAATGATAGACTGCAAATATTACGTTATATTATAAGGTATTTTCAATGATACACTGCATATTACGTTATATTATAAGGTATTTTGAATTATACACTGCATATTACGTTATATTACAAGGCATTTTCAATGATAGTCTGCAAATATTACGTTATATTATAAGGTATATTGAACGATACACTGCATATTAGATTATATTATAAGGTATTTTCAATGATACACAACATATTACGTTATATTATAAGGTATTTTCAATGATACACTGCATATTGCATTATTTTATAAGGTGTCTTCAATGAAACACTGCATATTACGTTATATTATAATGCATTTTCAATGATACAATGCATATTGCGATACATTATAAGGTATTATCAATGATACACTGCATATTACGTTATATTATAAGGTATTTTCAATGATACACTGCATATTACGTTATATTATATGGGATTTTCAATGTGACACTGCATATTCCATTATTTTATAAGGTATTTTCAATGATAGACTGCATATTACGTTATATTATAAGGGATTTTCAATGAGACACTGCATATTCCGTTATATTATAAAGTATTTTCAATGGTAGACTGTATGTTACGTTATATTATAATGTATTGTCAATGATAGACTGCATATTACGTTATGTTATAAAGTATTTTCAATGATACACTGTATATTACGTTATATTATAAGGTATTTTCAATGATACACAGCATATTGCGTTACATTATAAGGTATTATCAATGATACACTGCATATTACGTTATATCATAAGGTATTTTCAATGATACACTGCATATTACGTTATATCATAAGGTATTTTCAATGATACAATGCATATTGCGATACATTATAAGGTATTATCAATGATACACTGCATATTACGTTATATTATAAGGTATTTTCAATGATACACTGCATATTACGTTATATTATAAGGTTTTTTCAATGATAGACTGCATATTACGTTATATTATAAGGTATTTTCAATGATACACTGCATATTACGTTATATTATAAGGTATTTTCAATGATACACTGCATATTACGTTATAGTATAAGGTATTTTCATTGATACACAGCATACTATGTTATATTATAAGGTATTTTCAAAGAAACACTGCATATTACGTTATATTATAAGTTATTTTTAAATGAGACACTGCATATTCCATTAAATTATAAAGTATTTTCAATGATACACTGCATATTACGTTATATTATATGGGATTTTCAATGTGACACTGCATATTCCATTATTTTATAAGGTATTTTCAATGATAGACTGCATATTACGTTATATTATAAGGGATTTTCAATGAGACACTGCATATTCCGTTATATTATAAAGTATTTTCAATGATAGACTGTATGTTACGTTATATTATAATGTATTGTCAATGATAGACTGCATATTACGTTATATTATAAAGTATTTTCAATGATACACTGTATATTACGTTATATTATAAGGTATTTTCAATGATACACAGCATATTGCGTTATATTATAAGGTATTATCAATGATACACTGCATATTACGTTATATCATAAGGTATTTTCAATGATACACTGCATATTACGTTATATTATAAGGTATTTTCAATGATACACTGCTTACTACGTTATATTATAAGGTATTTTGAATTATACACTGTATATTACGTTATATAACAAGGCATTTTCAATGATAGTCTGCAAATATTACGTTATATTATAAGGTATTTTCAATGATACACTGCATATTAGATTATATTATAAGGTATTTTCAATGATACACTGCATATTGCGTTATATTATAAGGCATTTTCAATGATAGACTGCAAATATTACGTTATATTATAAGGTATTTTCAATGATACACTGCATATTACGTTATATTATAAGGTATTTTGAATTATACACTGCATATTACGTTATATTACAAGGCATTTTCAATGATAGTCTGCAAATATTACGTTATATTATAAGGTATATTGAACGATACACTGCATATTAGATTATATTATAAGGTATTTTCAATGATACACAACATATTACGTTATATTATAAGGTATTTTCAAAGATACACTGCATATTGCATTATTTTATAAGGTGTCTTCAATGAAACACTGCATATTACGTTATATTATAATGCATTTTCAATGATACAATGCATATTGCGATACATTATAAGGTATTATCAATGATACACTGCATATTACGTTATATTATAAGGTATTTTCAATGATACACTGCATATTACGTTATATTATAAGGTTTTTTCAATGATAGACTGCATATTACATTATATTATAAGGTATTTTCAATGATACACTGCATATTACGTTATATCATAAGGTATTTTCAATGATACACTGCATATTACGTTATAGTATAAGGTATTTTCATTGATACACAGCATACTATGTTATATTATAAGGTATTTTCAAAGAAACACTGCATATTACGTTATATTATAAGTTATTTTTAAATGAGACACTGCATATTCCATTAAATTATAAAGTATTTTCAATGATACACTGCATATTACGTTATATTATATGGGATTTTCAATGTGACACTGCATATTCCATTATTTTATAAGGTATTTTCAATGATAGACTGCATATTACGTTATATTATAAGGGATTTTCAATGAGACACTGCATATTCCGTTATATTATAAAGTATTTTCAATGGTAGACTGTATGTTACGTTATATTATAATGTATTGTCAATGATAGACTGCATATTACGTTATGTTATAAAGTATTTTCAATGATACACTGTATATTACGTTATATTATAAGGTATTTTCAATGATACACAGCATATTGCGTTACATTATAAGGTATTATCAATGATACACTGCATATTACGTTATATCATAAGGTATTTTCAATGATACACTGCATATTACGTTATATTATAAGGTATTTTCAATGATACACTGCTTACTACGTTATATTATAAGGTATTTTGAATTATACACTGTATATTACGTTATATAACAAGGCATTTTCAATGATAGTCTGCAAATATTACGTTATATTATAAGGTATATTGAACGATACACTGCATATTAGATTATATTATAAGGTATTTTCAATGATACACTGCATATTGCGTTATATTATAAGGCATTTTCAATGATAGACTGCAAATATTACGTTATATTATAAGGTATTTTGAATGATACACTGCATATTACATTACATTATAAGGTATTTTCAATGATACACTGCTAATAACGGTATATTATAGGGTATTTTCAATGATACACTGCAAATATTACGTTATATTATAATGCATTTTCAATGATACAATGCATATTACGTTATATTATAATGTATTTTCAATGATACACTGCATATTACGTTATATTATAAGGTTTTTTCAATGATAGACTGCATATTACGTTATATTATAAGGTATTTTCAATGATACACTGCATATTACGTTATATCATAAGGTATTTTCAATGATACACTGCATATTACGTTATAGTATAAGGTATTTTCATTGATACACAGCATACTATGTTATATTATAAGGTATTTTCAATGAAACACTGCATATTACGTTATATTATAAGGGATTTTCAATGAGACACTGCATATTCCATTAAATTATAAAGTATTTTCAATGATACACTGCATATTACGTTATATTATATGGGATTTTCAATGTGACACTGCATATTCCATTATTTTATAAGGTATTTTCAATGATAGACTGCATATTACGTTATATTATAAGGGATTTTCAATGAGACACAGCATATTCCGTTATATTATAAAGTATTTTCAATGATAGACTGTATGTTACGTTATATTATAATGTATTGTCAATGATAGACTGCATATTACGTTATGTTATAAAGTATTTTCAATGATACACTGTATATTACGTTATATTATAAGGTATTTTCAATGATACACAGCATATTGCGTTACATTATAAGGTATTATCAATGATACACTGCATATTACGTTATATCATAAGGTATTTTCAATGATACACTGCATATTACGTTATATTATAAGGTATTTTCAATGATACACTGCTTACTACGTTATATTATAAGGTATTTTGAATTATACACTGTATATTACGTTATATAACAAGGCATTTTCAATGATAGTCTGCAAATATTACGTTATATTATAAGGTATATTGAACGATACACTGCATATTAGATTATATTATAAGGTATTTTCAATGATACACTGCATATTGCGTTATATTATAAGGTATTTTCAATGATACACTGCACATTACGTTATATTGTAAGGTATTGTCAATGATAGACTGCATATTACGTTATATTATAAGGTATTTTCAATGATAAACTGCATATTACGTTATATTACAAGGTATTTTCAATGATACACTGCATATTACGTTATATTATAAGGCATTTTCAATGATAGACTGCAAATATTACGTTATATTATAAGGTATTTTGAATGATACACTGCATATTACATTACATTATAAGGTATTTTCAATGATACACTGCTAATAACGGTATATTATAGGGTATTTTCAATGATACACTGCAAATATTACGTTATATTATAATGCATTTTCAATGATACAATGCATATTACGTTATATTATAATGTATTGTCAATGATAGATATTACGTTATATTATAAGGTATTTTCAATGATACACAGCATATTGCGTTACATTATAAGGTATTATCAATGATACACTGCATATTACGTTATATTATATGGTATTTTCAATGATACACTGCATATTACGTTATATTATAAGGTATTTTCAATGATACACAACATATTACGTTATATTATAAGGTATTTTCAAAGATACACTGCATATTGCATTATTTTATAAGGTGTCTTCAATGAAACACTGCATATTACGTTATATTATAATGCATTTTCAATGATACACTGCATATTACGTTATATCATAAGGTATTTTCAATGATACACTGCATATTACGTTATAGTATAAGGTATTTTCATTGATACACAGCATACTATGTTATATTATAAGGTATTTTCAATGAAACACTGCATATTACGTTATATTATAAGGGATTTTCAATGAGACACTGCATATTCCATTAAATTATAAAGTATTTTCAATGATACACTGCATATTACGTTATGTTATATGGGATTTTCAATGTGACACTGCATATTCCATTATTTTATAAGGTATTTTCAATGATAGACTGCATATTACGTTATATTATAAGGGATTTTCAATGAGACACTGCATATTCCGTTATATTATAAAGTATTTTCAATGATAGACTGTATGTTACGTTATATTATAATGTATTGTCAATGATAGACTGCATATTACGTTATATTATAAAGTATTTTCAATGATACACTGTATATTACGTTATATTATAAGGTATTTTCAATGATACACAGCATATTGCGTTACATTATAAGGTATTATCAATGATACACTGCATATTACGTTATATCATAAGGTATTTTCAATGATACACTGCATATTGCGTTATATTATAAGGTATTTTCAATGATAGACTGCATATTACGTTATATTATAAGGTATTTTCAATGATACACTGCATATTACGTTATATCATAAGGTATTTTCAATGATACACTGCATATTGCGTTATATTATAAGGTATTTTCAATGATAGACTGCATATTACGTTATATTATAAGGTATTTTCAATGATACACTGCATATTACGTTATATCATAAGGTATTTTCAATGATACACTGCATATTACGTTATATTATAAGGTATTTTCAATAATACACTGCATATTACGTTATATTACAAGGTATTTTCAATAATACACTGCATACTACGTTATATTATAAGGCATTTTCAATGATAGACTGCAAATATTACGTTATATTATAAGGTATTTTGAATGATACACTGCATATTACATTACATTATAAGGTATTTTCAATGATACACTGCTAATAACGGTATATTATAGGGTATTTTCAATGATACACTGCAAATATTACGTTATATTATAATGCATTTTCAATGATACAATGCATATTACGTTATATTATAATGTATTTCCAATGATACACTGCATATTACGTTATATTATAAGGTTTTTTCAATGATAGACTGCATATTACGTTATATTATAAGGTATTTTCAATGATACACTGCATATTACGTTATATCATAAGGTATTTTCAATGATACACTGCATATTACGTTATAGTATAAGGTATTTTCATTGATACACAGCATACTATGTTATATTATAAGGTATTTTCAATGAAACACTGCATATTACGTTATATTATAAGGGATTTTCAATGAGACACTGCATATTCCATTAAATTATAAAGTATTTTCAATGATACACTGCATATTACGTTATATTATATGGGATTTTCAATGTGACACTGCATATTCCATTATTTTATAAGGTATTTTCAATGATAGACTGCATATTACGTTATATTATAAGGGATTTTCAATGAGACACTGCATATTCCGTTATATTATAAAGTATTTTCAATGGTAGACTGTATGTTACGTTATATTATAATGTATTGTCAATGATAGACTGCATATTACGTTATGTTATAAAGTATTTTCAATGATACACTGTATATTACGTTATATTATAAGGTATTTTCAATGATACACAGCATATTGCGTTACATTATAAGGTATTATCAATGATACACTGCATATTACGTTATATCATAAGGTATTTTCAATGATACACTGCATATTACGTTATATTATAAGGTATTTTCAATGATACACTGCTTACTACGTTATATTATAAGGTATTTTGAATTATACACTGTATATTACGTTATATAACAAGGCATTTTCAATGATAGTCTGCAAATATTACGTTATATTATAAGGTATATTGAACGATACACTGCATATTAGATTATATTATAAGGTATTTTCAATGATACACTGCATATTGCGTTATATTATAAGGTATTTTCAATGATACACTGCACATTACGTTATATTGTAAGGTATTGTCAATGATAGACTGCATATTACGTTATATTATAAGGTATTTTCAATGATAAACTGCATATTACGTTATATTACAAGGTATTTTCAATGATACACTGCATATTACGTTATATTATAAGGCATTTTCAATGATAGACTGCAAATATTACGTTATATTATAAGGTATTTTGAATGATACACTGCATATTACATTACATTATAAGGTATTTTCAATGATACACTGCTAATAACGGTATATTATAGGGTATTTTCAATGATACACTGCAAATATTACGTTATATTATAATGCATTTTCAATGATACAATGCATATTACGTTATATTATAATGTATTGTCAATGATAGATATTACGTTATATTATAAGGTATTTTCAATGACACACAGCATATTGCGTTACATTATAAGGTATTATCAATGATACACTGCATATTACGTTATATTATAAGGTATTTTCAATGATACACTGCATATTACGTTATATTATAAGGTATTTTCAATGATACACAACATATTACGTTATATTATAACGTATTTTCAATGATACACTGCATATTGCATTATTTTATAAGGTGTGTTCAATGAAACACTGCATATTACGTTATATTATAATGTATTTTCAATGATACACTGCATATTACGTTATATCATAAGGTATTTTCAATGATACACTGCATATTACGTTATAGTATAAGGTATTTTCATTGATACACAGCATACTATGTTATATTATAAGGTATTTTCAATGAAACACTGCATATTACGTTATATTATAAGGGATTTTCAATGAGACACTGCATATTCCATTAAATTATAAAGTATTTTCAATGATACACTGCATATTACGTTATGTTATATGGGATTTTCAATGTGACACTGCATATTCCATTATTTTATAAGGTATTTTCAATGATAGACTGCATATTACGTTATATTATAAGGGATTTTCAATGAGACACTGCATATTCCGTTATATTATAAAGTATTTTCAATGATAGACTGTATGTTACGTTATATTATAATGTATTGTCAATGATAGACTGCATATTACGTTATATTATAAAGTATTTTCAATGATACACTGTATATTACGTTATATTATAAGGTATTTTCAATGATACACAGCATATTGCGTTACATTATAAGGTATTATCAATGATACACTGCATATTACGTTATATCATAAGGTATTTTCAATGATACACTGCATATTGCGTTATATTATAAGGTATTTTCAATGATAGACTGCATATTACCTTATATTATAAGGTATTTTCAATGATACACTGCATATTACGTTATATCATAAGGTATTTTCAATGATACACTGCATATTGCGTTATATTATAAGGTATTTTCAATGATAGACTGCATATTACGTTATATTATAAGGTATTTTCAATGATACACTGCATATTACGTTATATCATAAGGTATTTTCAATGATACACTGCATATTACGTTATATTATAAGGTATTTTCAATAATACACTGCATATTACGTTATATTACAAGGTATTTTCAATAATACACTGCATACTACGTTATATTATAAGGTATTTTCAATGATAGACTGTATGTTACGTTATATTATAAAGTATTTTCAATGATACAGTGCATATTACGTTATATTATAAGGTATTTTCAATGATATACTGCATACTCTATTATTTTATAAAGTATTTTCAATGATACAATGCATATTACATTATATTATAAGGTATTTTCAATAATACACTGCATATTACGTTATATTATAAGGTATTTTCAATGATACACTGCATATTACGTTATATTATAAGGTATTTTGAACGATACACTGCATATTACATTATATTATAAGGTATTTTCAATGATAGACTGCAAATATTACGTTATATTATAAGGTATTTTGAACAATACACTGCATATTAGATTATATTATAAGGTATTTTCAATGATACACTCCATATTGCGTTATATTATAAGGTATTTTCAATAAAACACTGCATATTACCTTATATTATAAGGTATTTTCAATAATACACTGCATATTACGTTATATTATAAGGTATTTTCAATGATAGACTGTATGTTACGTTATATTATAAAGTATTTTCAATGATACACTGCATATTGCGTTATATGATAAGGTATTTTCAATGATACACTGCATATTCCATTATTTTATAAAGTATTTTCAATGATACACTGCATATTATATTATATTATAAGGTATTTTCAATAATGCACTGCATATTACGTCATAGTGTAAGGTATTTTCTATGATAGACTGTATGTTACGTTATATTATAAGGTCTTTTCAATGAAACACTGCATATTACGTTATATTATAATGTATTTTCAATGATACACTGCATATTACATTATATTATAATGTATTGTCAATGATAGACTGCATATTACGCTATATTATAAAGTATTTTCAATGATACACTGTACATTACGTTATATTATAAGGTATTTTCAATGATACACAGCATACTATGTTATATTATAAGCCATTTTCAATGATAGACTGCAAATATTACGTTATATTATAAGGTATTTTGAATGATACACTGCATATTGCGTTATATTATAAGGTATTTTCAATGATACACTGCATATTACGTTATATTATAAGCTATTCTCAATGATACACAGCATACTATGTTATATTATAAGGTAATTTGAATGATACACTGCAAATTACGTTATATTATAAGGTATTTTCAATGATACACGGCATACTATGGTATATTATAATCTATTTTCAAAGATACACTGCATATTACGTTATATTACAAGGCATTTTCAATGATAGACTGCAAATATTACGTTATATTATACGGTATTTTGAACGATACACTGCATATTACATTATATTATAAGGTATTTTCCATGATACACTGCATATTACGTTATATTATAAGGTATTTTCAATGATACACTGCATATTACGTTATATTATAAGGTATTTTCAATGATGCACTGCATATTACGTTATATTATAAGGCATTTTCAATGATAGACTGCAAATATTACGTTATATTATAAGGTATTTTCAATGATAGACTGCAAATATTACGTTATATTATAAGGTATTTTCAATGATAGACTGCAAATATTACGTTACATTATAAGGTATTTTGAACAATACACTGCATATTACGTTATATTATAAGGTATTTTCAATAATACAGTGCATATTACGTTATATTATAAGGTATTTTCAATGATAGACTGCAAATATTACGTTATAGTATAAGGTATTTTCATTGATACACAGCATACTATGTTATATTATAAGGTATTTTCAATGAAACACTGCATATTACGTTATATTATAAGGGATTTTCAATGAGACACTGCATATTCCATTAAATTATAAAGTATTTTCAATGATACACAACATATTACGTTATATTATAAGGTATTTTCAAAGATACACTGCATATTGCATTATTTTATAAGGTGTCTTCAATGAAACACTGCATATTACGTTATATTATAATGCATTTTCAATGATACAATGCATATTGCGATACATTATAAGGTATTATCAATGATACACTGCATATTACGTTATATTATAAGGTATTTTCAATGATACACTGCATATTACGTTATATTATAAGGTTTTTTCAATGATAGACTGCATATTACGTTATATTATAAGGTATTTTCAATGATACACTGCATATTACGTTATATTATAAGGTATTTTCAATGATACACTGCATATTACGTTATAGTATAAGGTATTTTCATTGATACACAGCATACTATGTTATATTATAAGGTATTTTCAATGAAACACTGCATATTACGTTATATTATAAGGGATTTTCAATGAGACACTGCATATTCCATTAAATTATAAAGTATTTTCAATGATACACTGCATATTACGTTATATTATATGGGATTTTCAATGTGACACTGCATATTCCATTATTTTATAAGGTATTTTCAATGATAGACTGCATATTACGTTATATTATAAGGGATTTTCAATGAGACACTGCATATTCCGTTATATTATAAAGTATTTTCAATGATAGACTGTATGTTACGTTATATTATAATGTATTGTCAATGATAGACTGCATATTACGTTATGTTATAAAGTATTTTCAATGATACACTGTATATTACGTTATATTATAAGGTATTTTCAATGATACACAGCATATTGCGTTACATTATAAGGTATTATCAATGATACACTGCATATTACGTTATATCATAAGGTATTTTCAATGATACACTGCATATTACGTTATATTATAAGGTATTTTCAATGATACACTGCTTACTACGTTATATTATAAGGTATTTTGAATTATACACTGCATATTACGATATATTACAAGGTATTTTCAATGATAGTCTGCAAATATTACGTTATATTATAAGGTATATTGAACGATACACTGCATATTAGATTATATTATAAGGTATTTTCAATGATACACTGCATATTGCGTTATATTATAAGGTATTTTCAATGATACACTGCACATTACGTTATATTGTAAGGTATTGTCAATGATAGACTGCATATTACGTTATATTATAAGGTATTTTCAATGATAAACTGCATATTACGTTATATTACAAGGTATCTTCAATGATACACTGCATATTACGTTATATTATAAGGCATTTTCAATGATAGACTGCAAATATTACGTTATATTATAAGGTATTTTGAATGATACACTGCATATTACATTACATTATAAGGTATTTTCAAAGATACACTGCATATTGCATTATTTTATAAGGTGTCTTCAATGAAACACTGCATATTACGTTATATTATAATGCATTTTCAATGATACAATGCATATTGCGATACATTATAAGGTATTATCAATGATACACTGCATATTACGTTATATTATAAGGTATTTTCAATGATACACTGCATATTACGTTATATTATAAGGTTTTTTCAATGATAGACTGCATATTACGTTATATTATAAGGTATTTTCAATGATACACTGCATATTACGTTATATCATAAGGTATTTTCAATGATACACTGCATATTACGTTATAGTATAAGGTATTTTCATTGATACACAGCATACTATGTTATATTATAAGGTATTTTCAATGAAACACTGCATATTACGTTATATTATAAGGGATTTTCAATGAGACACTGCATATTCCGTTATATTATAAAGTATTTTCAATGATAGACTGTATGTTACGTTATATTATAATGTATTGTCAATGATAGACTGCATATTACGTTATGTTATAAAGTATTTTCAATGATACACTGTATATTACGTTATATTATAAGGTATTTTCAATGATGCACAGCATATTGCGTTACATTATAAGGTATTATCAATGATACACTGCATATTACGTTATATCATAAGGTATTTTCAATGATACACTGCATATTGCGTTATATTATAAGGTATTTTCAATGATAGACTGCATATTACGTTATATTATAAGGTATTTTCAATGATACACTGCATATTACGTTATATCATAAGGTATTTTCAATGATACACTGCATATTGCGTTATATTATAAGGTATTTTCAATGATAGACTGCATATTACGTTATATTATAAGGTATTTTCAATGATACACTGCATATTACGTTATATCATAAGGTATTTTCAATGATACACTGCATACTACGTTATATTATAAGGTATTTTCAATGATAGACTGTATGTTACGTTATATTATAAAGTATTTTCAATGATACAGTGCATATTACGTTATATTATAAGGTATTTTCAATGATATACTGCATACTCTATTATTTTATAAAGTATTTTCAATGATACAATGCATATTACATTATATTATAAGGTATTTTCAATAATACACTGCATATTACGTTATATTATAAGGTATTTTCAATGATACACTGCATATTACGTTATATTATAAGGTATTTTGAACGATACACTGCATATTACATTATATTATAAGGTATTTTCAATGATAGACTGCAAATATTACGTTATATTATAAGGTATTTTGAACAATACACTGCATATTAGATTATATTATAAGGTATTTTCAATGATACACTCCATATTGCGTTATATTATAAGGTATTTTCAATAATACACTGCATATTACCTTATATTATAAGGTATTTTCAATAATACACTGCATATTACGTTATATTATAAGGTATTTTCAATGATAGACTGTATGTTACGTTATATTATAAAGTATTTTCAATGATACACTGCATATTGCGTTATATGATAAGGTATTTTCAATGATACACTGCATATTCCATTATTTTATAAAGTATTTTCAATGATACACTGCATATTATATTATATTATAAGGTATTTTCAATAATGCACTGCATATTACGTCATAGTGTAAGGTATTTTCTATGATAGACTGTATGTTACGTTATATTATAAGGTCTTTTCAATGATACACAGCATATTACGTTATATTATAAGGTATTTTCAATGATACACTGCATATTGCATTATTTTATAAGGTGTCTTCAATGAAACACTGCATATTACGTTATATTATAATGTATTTTCAATGATACACTGCATATTACATTATATTATAATGTATTGTCAATGATAGACTGCATATTGCGCTATATTATAAAGTATTTTCAATGATACACTGTACATTACGTTATATTATAAGGTATTTTCAATGATACACAGCATACTATGTTATATTATAAGCCATTTTCAATGATAGACTGCAAATATTACGTTATATTATAAGGTATTTTGAATGATACACTGCATATTGCGTTATATTATAAGGTATTTTCAATGATACACTGCATATTACGTTATATTATAAGCTATTCTCAATGATACACAGCATACTATGTTATATTATAAGGTAATTTGAATGATACACTGCAAATTACGTTATATTATAAGGTATTTTCAATGATACACGGCATACTATGGTATATTATAATCTATTTTCAAAGATACACTGCATATTACGTTATATTACAAGGCATTTTCAATGATAGACTGCAAATATTACGTTATATTATACGGTATTTTGAACGATACACTGCATATTACATTATATTATAAGGTATTTTCCATGATACACTGCATATTACGTTATATTATAAGGTATTTTCAATGATACACTGCATATTACGTTATATTATAAGGTATTTTCAATGATGCACTGCATATTACGTTATATTATAAGGCATTTTCAATGATAGACTGCAAATATTACGTTATATTATAAGGTATTTTCAATGATAGACTGCAAATATTACGTTACATTATAAGGTATTTTGAACAATACACTGCATATTACGTTATATTATAAGGTATTTTCAATAATACAGTGCATATTACGTTATATTATAAGGTATTTTCAATGATAGACTGTATGTTACGTTATATTATAAAGTATTTTCAATGATACACTGCATATTGCGTTATATGGTGTTACGTCTCACGCGGGGTCCGCGAAGACGTTACGTTTTTACGCGTGCGAATTTATTTCGATGTTTACGGTTCGTTGCGACGTAGGACGAGTTACGTCGTTCCGTCGTCAGAGAGAGAATGTCGGGATGGGATCCCCGGTCGGCTGGACCTAGTCCGCCTGGGCCGTGAATTGGAGTACGCACACGCAAACGGCTGGACCAAGTCCGCCAAGATTGTGGGTGGGTACGGTAGGTCGAACGGCTGGACCCAGTCCGCCTAGTTCGAGGAAAATTGGAGACTTCACAAACGGCTAGACCTAGTCCGCCAAGATTGTGGTAGGTGAGGGAACTCGAACGGCTAGACCCAGTCCGCCTAGTTCGAGGGAAATTGAAGGACGCACCAACGGCTGGACCCAGTCCGCCAGGAATGTGGTAGTGGGGGAGCTCGAGAGGCTAGATCCAGTCCGCCGTGCTCGAAAGTGTAGGTATATGACAGGGGTGAAAAAGTGGTTGGCGACTCCTCTCACGACTGAGGTTCTTGATACACGCACGTTCGCACACGCAAATGAATTTATTCTGTGCTGGTCCGCACGCAGCAATATCGACGTATAAGGGGATTAGGAAGGAGGTGGTGTATCCTCTCAGTTTGAGTTCCAGAACTACAAATAGTTCAAAGTGCTCTCGGTTTCATCATCGAGAATGATGGAAGTAGGTAAATGGTTAAAAGGTTGGATTGAGGAAAGTGAACGCGAACAGTCGTTGCACTGGATGGTGCACCGGAGAATTCTGACTTCAGACTTCAGCTGACTCGTGACTTCGACTGACTCCTGACTTCGACTGACTCCTGACTTCGACTGACTTCGACTGACTTCTGACTTCAACTGCTTTCGACTGATTCCTGAATTCAACTGGTTTCGACTGATTCCTGAGTTCAACTGACTTCGTAGGTGTCCAGCTGCTTCCCTTATAGTCCAACGTTGGTGGAAGGGGGTAGTCCCAATCACATGTCAAGTTGTTCCAGTGGAAGGGGTAGTGGATCACTGGAGGTGGATCGACGTTCCTGCGTCTAAGTCCTTTATCGTATTTTGTGAAATAATTCTGTTCTGAGACTATGTCCTTATCGTATTTCGTGAAATAATTCTGTTCTGAGACTATGTCCTTTATCGTATTTCGTGAAATAATTCAGTTCTCAGACTATGTTCTTATCGTATTTCGTGAAATAATTCTGTTCTCAGACTATGTCCTTATCGTATTTCGTGAAATAATTCTGTTCTCAGACTATGTCCTTATCGTATTTCGTGAGATAATTCAGGTGCAGGAATGGTGTTGTCGGTTCGAACTGTCGACTACTAATGATCGATTTGATCCGCTGTCTCGATGATTTCGACTTCTGGTGGGGGTTGCGACGTAGTAGGTTCACTAGACTGGAACGGACCGTATCAATAGGGAAACGGTCCCTTGAAACTTTATTCTTGTGAGATTTGAAATAGTGGCGTATGAATGAGGGGCAGGCCCCTTGAAAATATACCACAGGAACGGCCTGGGCTTGCAAGAGCAGGACGGACTGTGGTGACGAACGTCACAATGGTAAGGTATTTTCAATGATACACTGCATATTCCATTATTTTATAAAGTATTTTCAATGATACACTGCATATTATATTATATTATAAGGTATTATCAATAATGCACTGCATATTACGTTATAGTATAAGGTATTTTCAATGATAGACTGTATGTTACGTTATATTATAAGGTCTTTTCGATGATACACAGCATATTACGTTATATTATCAGGTATTTTGAACGATACACTGCATATTAGATTGTATTATAAGATATTTTCAATGATACACTGCATATTACGTCATATTATAAGGAATTTTCAATGATAGACTGCAAATATTACGTTATAGTATAAGGTATTTTGAATGATACACTGCATATTGCGTTATATTATAAGGTATTTTCAATGATACACTGCATATTACGTCATATTATAAGCTATTCTCAATGATACACAGCATACTATGTTATATTATAAGGTAATTTGAATGATACACTGCAAATTACGTTATATTATAAGGTATTTTCAATGATACACGGCATACTATGGTATATTATAATCTATTTTCAAAGATACACTGCATATTACGCTATATTACAAGGAATTTTCAATGATAGACTGCAAATATTACGTTATATTATACGGTATTTTGAACGATACACTGCATATTACATTATATTATAAGGTATTTTCCATGATACACTGCATATTACGTTATATTATAAGGTATTTTCAATGATACACTGCATATTACGTTATATTATAAGGTATTTTCAATGATGCACTGCATATTACGTTATATTATAAGGCATTTTCAATGATAGACTGCAAATATTACGTTATATTATAAGGTATTTTCAATGATAGACTGCAAATATTACGTTACATTATAAGGTATTTTGAACAATACACTGCATATTACGTTATATTATAAGGTATTTTCAATAATACAGTGCATATTACGTTATATTACAAGGAATTTTCAATGATAGACTGCAAATATTACGTTATATTATACGGTATTTTGAACGATACACTGCATATTACATTATATTATAAGGTATTTTCCATGATACACTGCATATTACGTTATATTATAAGGTATTTTCAATGATACACTGCATATTACGTTATATTATAAGGTATTTTCAATGATGCACTGCATATTACGTTATATTATAAGGCATTTTCAATGATAGACTGCAAATATTACGTTATATTATAAGGTATTTTCAATGATAGACTGCAAATATTACGTTACATTATAAGGTATTTTGAACAATACACTGCATATTACGTTATATTATAAGGTATTTTCAATAATACAGTGCATATTACGTTATATTATAAGGTATTTTCAATGATAGACTGTATGTTACGTTATATTATAAAGTATTTTCAATGATACACTGCATATTGCGTTATATTATAATGTATTTTCAATGATACACTGCATATTACATTATATTATAATGTATTTTGAATGATACACTGCATATTAGATTATATTATAAGGTATTTTCAAGAATATACTGCATATTACGTTATATTATAATGTATTTTCAATGATACGCAGCATACTACGTCATATTATAATGTATTTTCAATGATACACTGCATATTACGTTATATTATAAGGCATTTTCAATGATAGACTGCAAATATTACGTTATATTATCAGGTATTTTGAACGATACACTCCATATTAGATTGTATTATAAGATATTTTCAATGATACACTGCATATTACGTCATATTATAAGGAATTTTCAATGATAGACTGCAAATATTACGTTATAGTATAAGGTATTTTGAACGATACACTGCATGTTAGATTATATTATAAGGTATTTACAATGATACACTGCATATTGCGTTATATTATAAGGTATTTTCAATGATACACTGCATATTACGTTATATTATAAGCTATTCTCAATGATACACAGCATACTATGTTATATTATAAGGTATTTTGAATGATACACTGCATATTACGTTATATTATAAGGTATTTTCAATGATACACGGCATACTATGGTATATTATAAGCCATTTTCAATGATAGATGCAAATATTACGTTATATTATAAGGTATTTTGAATGATACACTGCATATTAGATTGTATTATAAGATATTTTCAATGATAGACTGCATATTACATTACATTATAAGGTATTTTCAATGATACACTGCTAATAACGGTATATTATAGGGTATTTTCAATGATACACTGCATATTACGTTATATTATAAGGTATTTTCAATGATACACTGAATATTACGTTATATTATAAGGGATTTTCAATGAGACACTGCATATTCCATTAAATTATAAAGTATTTTCAATGATACACTGCATATTACGTTATATTATATGGGATTTTCAATGTGACACTGCATATTCCATTATTTTATAAGGTATTTTCAATGATAGACTGCATATTACGTTATATTATAAGGTATTTTCAATGAAACACTGCATATTACGTTATATTATAATGGATTTTCAATGAGACACTGCATATTCCATTATATTATAAAGTATTTTCAATGATACACTGCATATTACGTTATATTATAAGGTATTTTGAAAGATACACTGCATATTAGATTATATTATAAGGTATTTTCAATAATATACTGCATATTACGTTATATTATAATGTATTTTCAATGATACGCAGCATACTACGTCATATTATAAGGTATTTTCAATGATACACTGCATATTACGTTATATTATAAGGTATTTTGAATGATACACTGCATATTACGTTATATTATAAGATATTTTCAATGATACACTGCATATTACGTCATATTATAAGGAATTTTCAATGATAGACTGCAAATATTACGTTATAGTATAAGGTATTTTGAACGATACACTGCATGTTAGATTATATTATAAGGTATTTACAATGATACAATGCATATTGCGTTATATTATAAGGTATTTTCAATGATACACTGCATATTACGTTATATTATAAGCTATTCTCAATGATACACAGCATACTATGTTATATTATAAGGTATTTTGAATGATACACTGCATATTACGTTATATTATAAGGTATTTTCAATGATACACGGCATACTATGGTATATTATAAGCCATTTTCAATGATAGATGCAAATATTACGTTATATTATAAGGTATTTTGAACGATACACTGCATGTTAGATTATATTATAAGGTATTTTCAATGATACACAGCATACTATGTTATATTATAAGGTATTTTTATTGATACACTGCATATTGCGTTATATTATAAGCTATTCTCAATGATACACAGCATACTATGTTATATTATAAGGTAATTTGAATGATACACTGCAAATTACGTTATATTATAAGTTATTTTCAATGATACACGGCATACTATGGTATATTATAATCTATTTTCAAAGATACACTGCATATTACGTTATATTACAAGGAATTTTCAATGATAGACTGCAAATATTACGTTATATTATACGGTATTTTGAACGATACACTGCATATTACATTATATTATAAGGTATTTTCCATGATACACTGCATATTACGTTATATTATAAGGTATTTTCAATGATACACTGCATATTACGTTATATTATAAGGTATTTTCAATGATGCACTGCATATTACGTTATATTATAAGGCATTTTCAATGATAGACTGCAAATATTACGTTATATTATAAGGTATTTTCAATGATAGACTGCAAATATTACGTTACATTATAAGGTATTTTGAACAATACACTGCATATTACGTTATATTATAAGGTATTTTCAATAATACAGTGCATATTACGTTATATTATAAGGTATTTTCAATGATAGACTGTATGTTACGTTATATTATAAAGTATTTTCAATGATACACTGCATATTGCGTTATATTATAATGTATTTTCAATGATACACTGCATATTACATTATATTATAATGTATTTTGAATGATACACTGCATATTAGATTATATTATAAGGTATTTTCAAGAATATACTGCATATTACGTTATATTATAATGTATTTTCAATGATACGCAGCATACTACGTCATATTATAATGTATTTTCAATGATACACTGCATATTACGTTATATTATAAGGTATTTTCAATGATACACTGCATATTACGTTATATTATAAGGTATTTTCAATGATGCACTGCATATTACGTTATATTATAAGGCATTTTCAATGATAGACTGCAAATATTACGTTATATTATAAGGTATTTTCAATGATAGACTGCAAATATTACGTTACATTATAAGGTATTTTGAACAATACACTGCATATTACGTTATATTATAAGGTATTTTCAATAATACAGTGCATATTACGTTATATTATAAGGTATTTTCAATGATAGACTGTATTTTACGTTATATTATAAAGTATTTTCAATGATACACTGCATATTGCGTTATATTATAATGTATTTTCAATGATACACTGCATATTACATTATATTATAATGTATTTTGAATGATACACTGCATATTAGATTATATTATAAGGTATTTTCAAGAATATACTGCATATTACGTTATATTATAATGTATTTTCAATGATACGCAGCATACTACGTCATATTATAATGTATTTTCAATGATACACTGCATATTACGTCATATTATAAGGAATTTTCAATGATAGACTGCAAATATTACGTTATAGTATAAGGTATTTTGAACGATACACTGCATGTTAGATTATATTATAAGGTATTTACAATGATACACTGCATATTGCGTTATATTATAAGGTATTTTCAATGATACACTGAATATTCCATTATTTTATAAAGTATTTTCTATGATACACTGCATATTATATTATATTATAAGGTATTATCAATAATGCACTGCATATTACGTTATAGTATAAGGTATTTTCAATGATAGACTGTATGTTACGTTATATTATAAGGTCTTTTCGATGATACACAGCATATTACGTTATATTATAAGGTATTTTCAATGATACACTGCATATTGCATTATTTTATAAGGTGTCTTCAATGAAACACTGCATATTACGTTATATTATAATGTATTTTGAATGATACACTGCATATTACATTATATTATAATGTATTGTCAATGATAGACTGCATATTACGCTATATTATAAAGTATTTTCAATGATACACTGCATATTACGTTATATTATAAGGTATTTTGAATGATACACTGCATATTAGATTATATTATAAGGTATTTTCAATAATATACTGCATATTACGTTATATTATAATGTATTTTCAATGATACGCAGCATACTACGTCATATTATAAGGTATTTTCAATGATACACTGCATATTACGTTATATTATAAGGCATTTTCAATGATAGACTGCAAATATTACGTTATATTATCAGGTATTTTGAACGATACACTGCATATTAGATTGTATTATAAGATATTTTCAATGATACACTGCATATTACGTCATATTATAAGGAATTTTCAATGATAGACTGCAAATATTACGTTATAGTATAAGGTATTTTGAACGATACACTGCATGTTAGATTATATTATAAGGTATTTACAATGATACAATGCATATTGCGTTATATTATAAGGTATTTTCAATGATACACTGCATATTACGTTATATTATAAGCTATTCTCAATGATACACAGCATACTATGTTATATTATAAGGTATTTTGAATGATACACTGCATATTACGTTATATTATAAGGTATTTTCAATGATACACGGCATACTATGGTATATTATAAGCCATTTTCAATGATAGATGCAAATATTACGTTATATTATAAGGTATTTTGAACGATACACTGCATGTTAGATTATATTATAAGGTATTTTCAATGATACACAGCATACTATGTTATATCATAAGGTATTTTTATTGATACACTGCATATTGCATTATTTTATAAGGTATTTTCAATGATACACTGCATATTACGTTATATTATATGGGATTTTCAATGTGACACTGCATATTCCATTATTTTATAAGGTATTTTCAATGATAGACTGCATATTACGTTATATTATAAGGTATTTTCAATGAAACACTGCATATTACGTTATATTATAATGGATTTTCAATGAGACACTGCATATTCCATTATATTATAAAGTATTTTCAATGATACACTGCATATTACGTTATATTATAAGGTATTTTGAAAGATACACTGCATATTAGATTATATTATAAGGTATTTTCAATAATATACTGCATATTACGTTATATTATAATGTATTTTCAATGATACGCAGCATACTACGTCATATTATAAGGTATTTTCAATGATACACTGCATATTACGTTATATTATAAGGTATTTTCAATGATAGACTGCAAATATTACGTTATATTATCAGGTATTTTGAACGATACACTGCATATTAGATTGTATTATAAGATATTTTCAATGATACACTGCATATTACGTCATATTATAAGGAATTTTCAATGATAGACTGCAAATATTACGTTATAGTATAAGGTATTTTGAACGATACACTGCATGTTAGATTATATTATAAGGTATTTACAATGATACACTGCATATTGCGTTATATTATAAGGTATTTTCAATGATACACTGAATATTCCATTATTTTATAAAGTATTTTCTATGATACACTGCATATTATATTATATTATAAGGTATTATCAATAATGCACTGCATATTACGTTATAGTATAAGGTATTTTCAATGATAGACTGTATGTTACGTTATATTATAAGGTCTTTTCGATGATACACAGCATATTACGTTATATTATAAGGTATTTTCAATGATACACTGCATATTGCATTATTTTATAAGGTGTCTTCAATGAAACACTGCATATTACGTTATATTATAATGTATTTTCAATGATACACTGCATATTACATTATATTATAATGTATTGTCAATGATAGACTGCATATTACGCTATATTATAAAGTATTTTCAATGATACACTGCATATTACGTTATATTATAAGGTATTTTGAATGATACACTGCATATTAGATTATATTATAAGGTATTTTCAATAATATACTGCATATTACGTTATATTATAATGTATTTTCAATGATACGCAGCATACTACGTCATATTATAAGGTATTTTCAATGATACACTGCATATTACGTTATATTATAAGGCATTTTCAATGATAGACTGCAAATATTACGTTATATTATCAGGTATTTTGAACGATACACTGCATATTAGATTGTATTATAAGATATTTTCAATGATACACTGCATATTACGTCATATTATAAGGAATTTTCAATGATAGACTGCAAATATTACGTTATAGTATAAGGTATTTTGAACGATACACTGCATGTTAGATTATATTATAAGGTATTTACAATGATACACTGCATATTACGATATATTATAAGGTATTTTGAATGATACACTGCATATTAGATTATATTATAAGATATTTTCAATGATACATTGCATATTACGTTATATTATAACGTATTTTCAATGATACACTGCATATTACGTTATATTATAAGGTATTTTCAATGATAGACTGCAAATATTACTTTATATTATAAGGTATTTTGAGTGATACACTGCATATTAGATTATATTATAGGATATTTTCAATGATACACTGCATATTACGTTATATTATAAGGCATTTTCAATGATACACAGCATACAACGTTATATTATAAGGTATTTTGAATGATACACTTTGTATTGCGTTAAATTATAAGGTATTTTCAGTGATACGCTGCATATTACGTTATATTATAAGGTATTATCAATGATACACTACATATCACATTATATTATAAGGTATTTTCAATGATACACTGCATATTACGTTATACTATAAGGTATTTTCCATGATACACTGCATATTACATGAGATTATAATGTATTTTCAAAGATACACTGCATATTACGTTATATTACAAGGCATTTGCAATGATAGTCTGCAAATATTACGTTACATTATAAGGTATTTTGAATGATACACTGCATATTAGATTATATTATAAGATATATTCAATGATACACTGCATATTACGTTATATTGTAAGGTATTGTCAATGATAGACTGCATATTACGTTATATTATAAGGTATTTTCATTGATACACTGCATATTACGTTATATCATAAGGTATTTTCAATGATACACTGCATATTGCGTTATATTATAAGGTATTTTCAAATATACACTGCATATTACGTTATATTATAAGGTATTTTCAATGATACACTGCATATTACGTTATATTATAAGGTATTTTGAACGATACACTGCATATTAGATTATATTATAAGGTGTCTTCAATGATACACTGCATATTGCGTTATATTATAAGTTATTTTCAATGATACACAGCATATTACGGTATTTCATAAGGTATTTTCAAAGATACACTGCATATTACGTTATATTACAAGGAATTTGCAATGATAGTCTGCAAATATTACGTTATATTATAAGGTATTTTGAATGATACACTGCATATTAGATTATATTATAAGATATATTCAATGATACACTGCATATTACGTTATATTGTAAGGTATTGTCAATGATAGACTGCATATTACGTTATATTATAAGGTATTTTCATTGATACACTGCATATTACGATATATTATAAGGTATTTTCAATGATACACTGCATATTGCGTTATATTATAAGGTATTTTCAAAGATACACTGCATATTACGTTATATTATAAGGTATTTTCAATGATACACTGCATATTACGTTATATTATAACGTATTTTCAATGATACACTGCATATTACGATATATTATAAGGTATTTTGAATGATACACTGCATATTAGATTATATTATAAGATATGTTCAATGATACATTGCTTATTACGTTATATTATAACTTATTTTCAATGATACACTGCATATTGCGTTATATTATAAGGTATTTTCAAAGATACACTGCATATTACGTTATATTATAAGGTATTTGCAATGATACACTGCATATTACGTTATATTATAACGTATTTTCAATGATACACTGCATATTACGATATATTATAAGGTATTTTCAATGATACACTGCATATTAGATTATATTATAAGATATGTTCAATGATACATTGCTTATTACGTTATATTATAACGTATTTTCAATGATACACTGCATATTACGATATATTATAAGGTATTTTCAATGATAGACTGCAAATATTACTTTATATTATATGGTATTTTCAATGATACACTGCATATTACGTTATATTATAACGTATTTTCAATGATACACTGCATATTGCGTTATATTATAAGTTATTTTCAATGATACACTGCATATTACGTAAAATCATAGGGTATTTCCAATGATACACTGCATATTACGTTATATTATAACGTATTTTCAATGATACACTGCATATTACGTTATATTATAAGGTATTTTCCATGATACACTGCATATTACATTAGATTATAATGTATTTTCAAAGATACACTGCATATTACGTTATATTATATGGTATTTTCAATGATACACTGCATATTACGTTATATTATAAGGTATTTTCAATGATATACTGCATATTACGTTATATTATAAGGTATTTTCAATGAAACACTGCATGTTACGTTATATTATAAGGTATTTTCGATGCTACACTGCATATTGCATTATTTTATAAGGTGTCTTCAATGATACACTGCATATTACGTTATATTATAAGGTATTTTCAATGATACATTGCATATTACGATATATTATAAGGTATTTTCCATGATACACTGCATATTACATTAGATTATAATGTATTTTCAAAGATACACTGCATATTACGTTATATTACAAGGCATTTGCAATGATAGTCTGCAAATATTACGTTATATTATAAGGTATTTTGAATGATACACTGCATATTAGATTATATTATAAGATATTTTCAATGATACACTGCATATTACGTTATATTATAACGTATTTTCAATGATACACTGCATTTTACGTTATATTATAAGGTATTTTCAATGATAGACTGCAAATATTACGTTATATTATAAGGTATTTTGAATGATACACTACATATTTGATTATATTATAAGATATTTTCAATGATACACTGTATATTACGTTATATTGTAAGGTATTGTCAGTGATAGACTGCATATTACGTTATATCATAAGGTATTTTCAATGATACACTGCATATTACGTCATATTATAAGGTATTTTCAATGATACACTGCATATTACGTTATATTATAAGGTATTTTCAATGATACACTGCATATTACGTTATATTACAAGACATTTTCAATGATAGACTGCAAATATTACGTTATATTATAAGCTATTTTGAACGATACACTGCAAATATTACGTTATATTATAAGGTATTTTGAATGATACACTACATATTTGATTATATTATAAGATATTTTCAATGATACACTGTATATTACGTTATATTGTAAGGTATTGTCAGTGATAGACTGCATATTACGTTATATCATAAGGTATTTTCAATGATACACTGCATATTACGTTATATCATAAGGTATTTTCAATGATACATTGCATATTACGTTATATTATAAGGTATTTTGAACGATACACTGCATATTAGATTATATTATAAAGTATTTTCAATGATACACTGCATATTGCGTTATATTATAAGATATTTTCAATGATTGACTGCATATTACATTACATTATAAGGTATTTTCAATGATACACTGCTAATTTCGGTATATTATAAGGTATTTTCAATGATACACTGCATATTAGATTATATTATATGGTATTTTCAATAATACACTGCATATTACGTTATATTGTAAGGTATTGTCAATGATAGACTGCATATTACGTTATATTATAAGGTATTTTCAATGATACACTGCATATTACATTATATTATATGGTATTTTCAATAATACACTGCATATTACATTATATTATATGGTATTTCCAATAATACACTGCATATTACGTTATATTATAACGTATTTTCAATGATAGACTGCATACTACGTTATATTATAAGGTATTTTCAATGATAGACTACATGTTACGTTATATTATAAGGTATTTTCAATGATACACTGCATATTACATTATATTATATGGTATTTCCAATAATACACTGCATATTACGTTATATTATAACGTATTTTCAATTATAGACTGCATATTACGTTATATTATAAGGTATTTTCAATGATAGACTGCATATTACGTTATATCATAACGTATTTTCAATGATACACTGCATATTACGTTATATTATAAGGTATTTTCAATGATACACTGCATATTACGTTATATTATAAGGTATTTTGAATGATACACTGCATATTACGTTATATTATAAGGTATTTTCAATGATACACAGCATATTACGGTATTTCATAAGGTATTTTCAATGATACACTGCATATTACGTTATATTATAAGGTATTTGCAATGATACACTGCATATTACGTTATATTATAAGGTATCTTCAATGATACACTGCATATTGCATTATTTTGTAAGGTATTTTCAATGATACACTGCATTTTACGTTATATTATATGGTATTTTCAATAATAGACTGCATCTTACGATATATTATAAGGTATTTTCAATGATACACAGCATATTACGGTATATTATAAGGTATTTTCAAGGACACACTGCATATTACGTTATATTATAACGTATTTTCAATGATACACTGCATATTACGTTATATTATAAGGCATTTTCAATGATACACTGCATATTACATTATATTATATGGTATTTTCAATAATACACTGCATATTACGTTATATTATAACGTATTTTCAATGGTAGACTGCATATTACGTAGTATTATAAGGTATTTTCAATGATAGACTGCAAGTTACGTTATATTATAAGGTATTTTCAATGATACACAGCATATTACCTTATATTATAAGGTATTTTCAATGATGCACTGCATATTACGTTATATTGTAAGGTATTGCCAATGATAGACTGCATATTACGTTATATTATAAGGTATTTTCAATGATACACTGCATATTACGTTATATCATAAGGTATTTTCAATGATACATTGCATATTACGTTATATTATAAGGCATTTTCAATGATAGACTGCAAATATTACGTTATATTATAAGGTATTTTGAATGATACACTGCATATTAGATAATATTATAAGATATTTTCAATGATAGACTGCATATTACATTACATTATAAGGTATTTTCAATGATACACTGCTAATTACGGTATATTATAAGGTATTTTCAATGATACACTACATATAACGTTAAATTATATGGTATTTTCAATGATACACTGCATATTACATTACATTATAAGGTATTTTCAATGATACACTGCTAATTACGGTATATTATAAGGTATTTTCAATGATACACTGCATATTAGATTATATTATAAGGTATTTTCAATGATAGACTGCATATTACGTTATATTATAAGGTATTTTCAATGATACACTGCTAATTACGGTATATTATAAGGTATTTTCAATGATACACTGCATATTACGTTATATTATAAGGTATTTTCAATGATACACTGCATATTACGTTATATCATAAGGTATTTTCAATGATACATTGCATATTACGTTATATTATAAGGCATTTTCAATGATACACAGCATACAACGTTATATTATAAGGTATTTTGAATGATACACTTTGTATTGCGTTAAATTATAAGGTATTTTCAGTGATACACTGCATATTACGTTATATTATAAGGCATTTTCAATGATAGACTGCAAATATTACGTTATATTATAAGGTATTTTGAATGATACACTGCATATTACGTTATATTATAAGGTATTTTCAATGATACATTGCATATTACGTTATATTATAAGGCATTTTCAATGATAGACTGCAAATATTACGTTATATTATAAGGTATTTTGAATGATACACTGCATATTAGATAATATTATAAGATATTTTCAATGATAGACTGCATATTACATTACATTATAAGGTATTTTCAATGATGCACTGCATATTACGTTATATTGTAAGGTATTGCCAATGATAGACTGCATATTACGTTATATTATAAGGTATTTTCAATGATACACTGCATATTACGTTATATCATAAGGTATTTTCAATGATACATTGCATATTACGTTATATTATAAGGCATTTTCAATGATAGACTGCAAATATTACGTTATATTATAAGGTATTTTGAATGATACACTGCATATTAGATAATATTATAAGATATTTTCAATGATAGACTGCATATTACATTACATTATAAGGTATTTTCAATGATACACTGCTAATTACGGTATATTATAAGGTATTTTCAATGATAGACTGCATATTACGTTATATTATATGGTATTTTCAATGATACACTGCATATTACATTACATTATAAGGTATTTTCAATGATACACTGCTAATTACGGTATATTATAAGGTATTTTCAATGATACACTGCATATTAGATTATATTATAAGGTATTTTCAATGATAGACTGCATATTACGTTATATTATAAGGTATTTTCAATGATACACTGCTAATTACGGTATATTATAAGGTATTTTCAATGATACACTGCATATTACGTTATATTATAAGGTATTTTGAACGATACACTGCATATAAGATTATATTATAAGGTATTTTCAATGATACACTGCATATTACGTTATATTACAAGGCATTTTCAATGATAGTCTGCAAATATTACCTTATATCATAAGGTATTTTGAACGATACACTGCATATTAGATTATATTATAAGGTATATTCAATGATACACTGCATATTGCGTTATATTATAAATTATTTTCAATGATACACTGCATGTTACGTTATATTATAAGGTATTTTCAATGATACACAGCATACTATGTTATATTATAAGCCATTTTCTATGATAGACTGCAAATATTACGTTATATTATATGGTATTTTGAATGATACACTGCATATTGCGTTATATTATAAGGTATTTTCAATGATACAATGCATATTACGTTATATTATAAGGTATTTTCAATGATACACTGCATATTACGTTATATTATAACGTATTTTCAATGATACACTGCATATTACGTTATATTATAAGGTATTTTCAATGATACACTGCATATTACGTTATATTATAACGTATTTTCAATGATAGTCTGCAAATATTACCTTATATTATAAGGTATTTTGAACGATACACTGCATATTACGTTATATTATAAGGTATTTTCAATGATACACTGCATATTACGTTATATTATAAGGTATTTGCAATGATACACTGCATATTACGTTATATTATAAGGTATCTTCAATGATACACTGCATATTGCATTATTTTGTAAGGTATTTTCAATGATACACTGCATTTTACGTTATATTATATGGTATTTTCAATAATAGACTGCATCTTACGATATATTATAAGGTATTTTCAATGATACACAGCATATTACGGTATATTATAAGGTATTTTCAAGGACACACTGCATATTACGTTATATTATAACGTATTTTCAATGATACACTGCATATTACGTTATATTATAAGGCATTTTCAATGATACACTGCATATTACATTATATTATATGGTATTTTCAATAATACACTGCATATTACGTTATATTATAACGTATTTTCAATGGTAGACTGCATATTACGTAGTATTATAAGGTATTTTCAATGATAGACTGCAAGTTACGTTATATTATAAGGTATTTTCAATGATACACAGCATATTACCTTATATTATAAGGTATTTTCAATGATGCACTGCATATTACGTTATATTGTAAGGTATTGCCAATGATAGACTGCATATTACGTTATATTATAAGGTATTTTCAATGATACACTGCATATTACGTTATATCATAAGGTATTTTCAATGATACATTGCATATTACGTTATATTATAAGGCATTTTCAATGATAGACTGCAAATATTACGTTATATTATAAGGTATTTTGAATGATACACTGCATATTAGATAATATTATAAGATATTTTCAATGATAGACTGCATATTACATTACATTATAAGGTATTTTCAATGATACACTGCTAATTACGGTATATTATAAGGTATTTTCAATGATACACTACATATAACGTTAAATTATATGGTATTTTCAATGATACACTGCATATTACATTACATTATAAGGTATTTTCAATGATACACTGCTAATTACGGTATATTATAAGGTATTTTCAATGATACACTGCATATTAGATTATATTATAAGGTATTTTCAATGATAGACTGCATATTACGTTATATTATAAGGTATTTTCAATGATACACTGCTAATTACGGTATATTATAAGGTATTTTCAATGATACACTGCATATTACGTTATATTATAAGGTATTTTCAATGATACACTGCATATTACGTTATATCATAAGGTATTTTCAATGATACATTGCATATTACGTTATATTATAAGGCATTTTCAATGATACACAGCATACAACGTTATATTATAAGGTATTTTGAATGATACACTTTGTATTGCGTTAAATTATAAGGTATTTTCAGTGATACACTGCATATTACGTTATATTATAAGGCATTTTCAATGATAGACTGCAAATATTACGTTATATTATAAGGTATTTTGAATGATACACTGCATATTACGTTATATTATAAGGCATTTTCAATGATACACTGCATATTACATTATATTATATGGTATTTTCAATAATACACTGCATATTACGTTATATTATAACGTATTTTCAATGATAGACTGCATATTACGTAGTATTATAAGGTATTTTCAATGATAGACTGCAAGTTACGTTATATTATAAGGTATTTTCAATGATACACAGCATATTACCTTATATTATAAGGTATTTTCAATGATGCACTGCATATTACGTTATATTGTAAGGTATTGCCAATGATAGACTGCATATTACGTTATATTATAAGGTATTTTCAATGATACACTGCATATTACGTTATATCATAAGGTATTTTCAATGATACATTGCATATTACGTTATATTATAAGGCATTTTCAATGATAGACTGCAAATATTACGTTATATTATAAGGTATTTTGAATGATACACTGCATATTAGATATTATTATAAGATATTTTCAATGATAGACTGCATATTACATTACATTATAAGGTATTTTCAATGATACACTGCTAATTACGGTATATTATAAGGTATTTTCAATGATACACTACATATTACGTTATATTATATGGTATTTTCAATGATACACTGCATATTACATTACATTATAAGGTATTTTCAATGATACACTGCTAATTACGGTATATTATAAGGTATTTTCAATGATACACTGCATATTAGATTATATTATAAGGTATTTTCAATGATAGACTGCATATTACGTTATATTATAAGGTATTTTCAATGATACACTGCTAATTACGGTATATTATAAGGTATTTTCAATGATACACTGCATATTACGTTATATTATAAGGTATTTTGAACGATACACTGCATATAAGATTATATTATAAGGTATTTTCAATGATACACTGCATATTACGTTATATTACAAGGCATTTTCAATGATAGTCTGCAAATATTACCTTATATCATAAGGTATTTTGAACGATACACTGCATATTAGATTATATTATAAGGTATATTCAATGATACACTGCATATTGCGTTATATTATAAATTATTTTCAATGATACACTGCATATTACGTTATATTATAAGGTATTTTCAATGATACACAGCATACTATGTTATATTATAAGCCATTTTCTATGATAGACTGCAAATATTACGTTATATTATATGGTATTTTGAATGATACACTGCATATTGCGTTATATTATAAGGTATTTTCAATGATACAATGCATATTACGTTATATTATAAGGTATTTTCAATGATACACTGCATATTACGTTATATTATAACGTATTTTCAATGATACACTGCATATTACGTTATATTATAAGGTATTTTCAATGATACACTGCATATTACGTTATATTATAACGTATTTTCAATGATAGTCTGCAAATATTACCTTATATTATAAGGTATTTTGAACGATACACTGCATATTACGTTATATTATAAGGTATTTTCAATGATACACTGCATATTACGTTATATTATAAGGTATTTTCACTGAAACACTGCATATTACCTTATATTATAAGGTATTTTCAATGATGCACTGCATATTACGTTATATTGTAAGGTATTGCCAATGATAGACTGCATATTACGTTATATTATAAGGTATTTTCAATGATACACTGCATATTACGTTATATCATAAGGTATTTTCAATGATACATTGCATATTACGTTATATTATAAGGCATTTTCAATGATAGACTGCAAATATTACGTTATATTATAAGGTATTTTGAATGATACACTGCATATTAGATAATATTATAAGATATTTTCAATGATAGACTGCATATTACATTACATTATAAGGTATTTTCAATGATACACTGCTAATTACGGTATATTATAAGGTATTTTCAATGATACACTGCATATTACGTTATATTATAAGGTATTTTCAATGATACACTGCATATTACATTACATTATAAGGTATTTTCAATGATACACTGCTAATTACGGTATATTATAAGGTATTTTCAATGATACACTGCATATTAGATTATATTATAAGGTATTTTCAATGATAGACTGCATATTACGTTATATTATAAGGTATTTTCAATGATACACTGCTAATTACGGTATATTATAAGGTATTTTCAATGATACACTGCATATTACGTTATATTATAAGGTATTTTGAACGATACACTGCATATTAGATTATATTATAAGGTATTTTCAATGATACACTGCATATTACGTTATATTACAAGGCATTTTCAATGATAGTCTGCAAATATTACCTTATATCATAAGGTATTTTGAACGATACACTGCATATTAGATTATATTATAAGGTATATTCAATGATACACTGCATATTGCGTTATATTATAAATTATTTTCAATGATACACTGCATGTTACGTTATATTATAAGGTATTTTCAATGATACACAGCATACTATGTTATATTATAAACCATTTTCTATGATAGACTGCAAATATTACGTTATATTATATGGTATTTTGAATGATACACTGCATATTGCGTTATATTATAAGGTATTTTCAATGATACAATGCATATTACGTTATATTATAAGGTATTTTCAATGATACACTGCATATTACGTTATATTATAACGTATTTTCAATGATACACTGCATATTACGTTATATTATAAGGTATTTTCAATGATACACTCCATATTACGTTATATTATAACGTATTTTCAATGATAGTCTGCAAATATTACCTTATATTATAAGGTACTTTGAACGATACACTGCATATTACGTTATATTATAAGGTATTTTCAATGATACACTGCATATTACGTTATATTATAAGGTATTTTCACTGAAACACTGCATGTTACGTTATATTATTAGGTATTTTCAATGATACACAGCATATTACGGTATTTCATAAGGTATTTTCAATGAGACACTGCATATTCCGTTATATTATAAAGTATTTTCAATGATACACTGCATATTACGTTATATTATAAGGTATTTTCAATAATACACTGCACATTACGTTATATTATGTGGTATTTTCAATGAGACACTGCATATTCCATTATATTATAAAGTATTTTCAATGATACACTGCATATTACAGTATATTATAAGGTATTTTGAATAATACACTGCATATTACGTTATATTACAAGGTATTTTCAATGATAGACTGCATGTTACGTTATATTATAAGGTATATTCAATGATACACTGCATATTACGTTATACTACAAGACATTTTCAATGATAGACTGCAAATATTACGTTATATTATAAGGGATTTCCAATGAGACACTGCAAATTCCGTTATGATCTAAAATATTTTCAATGATACACTGCATATGACGTTATATTATAAGGTATTTTCAATGATAGACTGCATTTTACGTTATATTATATGGTATTTTCAATAATAGACTGCATCTTACGATATATTATAAGGTATTTTCAATGATACACAGCATATTACGGTATATTATAAGGTATTTTCAAGGACACACTGCATATTACGTTATATTATAACGTATTTTCAATGATACACTGCATATTACGTTATACTATAAGGTATTTTCAATGATACACTGCATATTACATTATATTATAATGTATTTTCAAAGATACACTGCATATTACGTTATATTACAAGGCATTTTCAAAGATACACTGCATATTACGTTATATTATAAGGTATTTTCAATGATACACTGCATATTACGTTATATTGTAAGGTGTTTTCAATGATAGACTGCAAATATTACGTTATATTATAAGGTATTTTGAACGATACACTGCATATTAGATTATATTATAAGGTGTCTTCAATGATACACTGCATATTGCATTATATTATATGGTATTTTCAATAATACACTGCATATTACGTTATATTATAACGTATTTTCAATGATAGACTGCATATTACGTAGTATTATAAGGTATTTTCAATGATAGACTGCAAGTTACGTTATATTATAAGGTATTTTCAATGATACACAGCATATTACCTTATATTATAAGGTATTTTCAATGATGCACTGCATATTACGTTATATTGTAAGGTATTGCCAATGATAGACTGCATATTACGTTATATTATAAGGTATTTTCAATGATACACTGCATATTACGTTATATCATAAGGTATTTTCAATGATATATTGCATATTACGTTATATTATAAGGCATTTTCAATGATAGGCTGCAAATATTACGTTATATTATAAGGTATTTTGAATGATACACTGCATATTAGATATTATTATAAGATATTTTCAATGATAGACTGCATATTACATTACATTATAAGGTATTTTCAATGATACACTGCTAATTACGGTATATTATAAGGTATTTTCAATGATACACTACATATAACGTTATATTATATGGTATTTTCAATGATACACTGCATATTACATTACATTATAAGGTATTTTCAATGATACACTGCTAATTACGGTATATTATAAGGTATTTTCAATGATACACTGCATATTAGATTATATTATAAGATATTGTCAATGATAGACTACATATTACATTACATTATAAGGTATTTTCAATGATACACTGCATATTACGTTATATTATAAGGTATTTTCAATGATACACAGCATATTACGTTATATTATAAGGCATTTTCAATGATAGACTGCATATTAGATTATATTATAAGGCATTTTCAATGATACACTGCATATTGCGTTATATTATAACGTATTTTCAATGATAGACTGCATATTACGTTATATTATAAATTATTTTCAATGATACACTGCATGTTACGTTATATTATAAGGTATTTTCAATGATACACAGCATACTATGTTATATTATAAACCATTTTCTATGATAGACTGCAAATATTACGTTATATTATATGGTATTTTGAATGATACACTGCATATTGCGTTATATTATAAGGTATTTTCAATGATACAATGCATATTACGTTATATTATAAGGTATTTTCAATGATACACTGCATATTACGTTATATCATAAGGTATTTTCAATGATACATTGCATATTACGTTATATTATAAGGCATTTTCAATGATAGACTGCAAATATTACGTTATATTATAAGGTATTTTGAATGATACACTGCATATTAGATAATATTATAAGATATTTTCAATGATAGACTGCATATTACATTACATTATAAGGTATTTTCAATGATACACTGCTAATTACGGTATATTATAAGGTATTTTCAATGATACACTACATATTACGTTATATTATAAGGTATTTTCAATGATACACTGCATATTACATTACATTATAAGGTATTTTCAATGATACACTGCTAATTACGGTATATTATAAGGTATTTTCAATGATACACTGCATATTAGATTATATTATAAGGTATTTTCAATGATAGACTGCATATTACGTTATATTATAAGGTATTTTCAATGATACACTGCTAATTACGGTATATTATAAGGTATTTTCAATGATACACTGCATATTACGTTATATTATAAGGTATTTTGAACGATACACTGCATATTAGATTATATTATAAGGTATTTTCAATGATACACTGCATATTACGTTATATTACAAGGCATTTTCAATGATAGTCTGCAAATATTACCTTATATCATAAGGTATTTTGAACGATACACTGCATATTAGATTATATTATAAGGTATATTCACTGATACACTGCATATTGCGTTATATTATAAATTATTTTCAATGATACACTGCATGTTACGTTATATAATAAGGTATTTTCAATGATACACAGCATACTATGTTATATTATAAACCATTTTCTATGATAGACTGCAAATATTACGTTATATTATATGGTATTTTGAATGATACACTGCATATTGCGTTATATTATAAGGTATTTTCAATGATACACTGCATATTACGTTATATTATAAGGTATTTTCAATGATACACTGCATATTACGTTATATTATAACGTATTTTCAATGATACACTGCATATTACGTTATATTATAAGGTATTTTCAATGATACACTGCATATTACATTATATTATATGGTATTTCCAATAATACACTGCATATTACGTTATATTATAACGTATTTTCAATGATACACTGCATATTACGTTATATTGTAAGGTATTGTCAGTGATAGACTGCATATTACGTTATATTATAAGGTATTTTCAATGATACACTGCATATTACGTTATATTATAAGGTATTTTCAATGATACACTGCATATTACATTATATTATAAGATATTTTCAATGATTGACTGCATATTACATTACATTATAAGGTATTTTCAATGATACACTGCTAATTGCGTTATATTATAAGGTATTTTCAATGATACACTGCATATTACGTTATATTATATGGTATTTTCAATAATACACTGCATATTACGTTATATTGTAAGGTATTGTCAATGATAGACTGCATATTACGTTATATTATAAGGTATTTTCAATGATACACTGCATATTACATTATATTATATGGTTTTTTCAATAATACACTGCATATTACATTATATTATATGGTATTTCCAATAATACACTGCATATTACGTTATATTATAACGTATTTTCAATGATAGACTGCATACTACGTTATATTATAAGGTATTTTCAATGATAGACTGCATATTACGTTATATTATATGGTATTTTCAATGATACACTGCATATTACGTTATATCATAAGGTATTTTCAATGATACATTGCATATTACGTTATATTATAAGGCATTTTCAATGATACACAGCATACAACGTTATATTATAAGGTATTTTGAATGATACACTTTGTATTGCGTTAAATTATAAGGTATTTTCAGTGATACGCTGCATATTACGTTATATTATAAGGTATTATCAATGATACACTACATATTACATTATATTATAAGGTATTTTCAATGATACACTGCATATTACGTTATATTATAAGGCATTTTCAATGATAGACTGCAAATATTACGTTATATCATAAGGTATTTTGAACGATACACTGCATATTAGATTATATTATAAGGTATTTTCAATGATACACTGCATATTACGTTATATTACAAGGCATTTTCAATGATAGTCTGCAAATATTACCTTATATCATAAGGTATTTTGAACGATACACTGCATATTAGATTATATTATAAGGTATATTCACTGATACACTGCATATTGCGTTATATTATAAATTATTTTCAATGATACACTGCATGTTACGTTATATAATAAGGTATTTTCAATGATACACAGCATACTATGTTATATTATAAACCATTTTCTATGATAGACTGCAAATATTACGTTATATTATATGGTATTTTGAATGATACACTGCATATTGCGTTATATTATAAGGTATTTTCAATGATACAATGCATATTACGTTATATTATAAGGTATTTTCAATGATACACTGCATATTACGTTATATTATAACGTATTTTCAATGATACACTGCATATTACGTTATATTATAAGGTATTTTCAATGATACACTGCATATTACATTATATTATATGGTATTTCCAATAATACACTGCATATTACGTTATATTATAAGGTATTTTCAATGATAGACTGCATATTACGTTATATTGTAAGGTATTGTCAGTGATAGACTGCATATTACGTTATATTATAAGGTATTTTCAATGATACACTGCATATTACGTTATATTATAAGGTATTTTCAATGATACACTGCATATTACGTTATATTATAAGATATTTTCAATGATTGACTGCATATTACATTACATTATAAGGTATTTTCAATGATACACTGCTAATTGCGTTATATTATAAGGTATTTTCAATGATACACTGCTAATTGCGTTATATTATAAGGTATTTTCAATAATACACTGCATATTACGTTATATTGTAAGGTATTGTCAATGATAGACTGCATATTACGTTATATTATAAGGTATTTTCAATGATACACTGCATATTACATTATATTATATGGTTTTTTCAATAATACACTGCATATTACATTATATTATATGGTATTTCCAATAATACACTGCATATTACGTTATATTATAACGTATTTTCAATGATAGACTGCATATTACGTTATATTATAAGGTATTTTCAATGATAGACTGCATATTACGTTATATTATATGGTATTTTCAATGATACACTGCATATTACGTTATATCATAAGGTATTTTCAATGATACACTGCATATTACGTTATATTATAAGGTATTTTCAATGATACACGGTATACAACGTTATATTATAAGGTATTTTGAATGATACACTTTGTATTGCGTTAAATTATAAGGTATTTTCAGTGATACGCTGCATATTACGTTATATTATAAGGTATTATCAATGATACACTACATATTACATTATATTATAAGGTATTTTCAATGATACACTGCATATTACGTTATATTATAAGGCATTTTCAATGATAGACTGCAAATATTACGTTATATCATAAGGTATTTTGAATGATACACTGCATATTACGTTATATTATAACGTATTTTCAATGATACACTGCATATTACGTTATATTGTAAGGTATTGTCAGTGATAGACTGCATATTACGTTATATTATAAGGTATTTTCAATGATACACTGCATATTACGTTACATCATAAGGTATTTTCAATGATACATTGCATATTACGTTATATTATAAGATATTTTCAATGATTGACTGCATATTACATTACATTATAAGGTATTTTCAATGATACACTGCTAATTTCGGTATATTATAAGGTATTTTCAATGATACACTGCATATTAGATTATATTATATGGTATTTTCAATAATACACTGCATATTACGTTATATTATAAGGTATTTTCAATGATACACTGCATATTACGTTATATTATAAGGTATTTTCAATGATACACTGCATATTACATTATATTATATGGTTTTTTCAATAATACACTGCATATTACATTATATTATATGGTATTTCCAATAATACACTGCATATTACGTTATATTATAACGTATTTTCAATGATAGACTGCATACTACGTTATATTATAAGGTATTTTCAATGATAGACTGCATATTACGTTATATTATATGGTATTTTCAATGATACACTGCATATTACGTTATATTATAAGGTATTTTCAATGATACATTGCATATTACGTTATATTATAAGGCATTTTCAATGATACACAGCATACAACGTTATATTATAAGGTATTTTGAATGATACACTTTGTATTGCGTTAAATTATAAGGTATTTTCAGTGATACGCTGCATATTACGTTATATTATAAGGTATTATCAATGATACACTACATATTACATTATATTATAAGGTATTTTCAATGATACACTGCATATTACGTTATATTATAAGGCATTTTCAATGATAGACTGCAAATATTACGTTATATCATAAGGTATTTTGAATGATACACTGCATATTACGTTATATTATAAGGCATTTTCAATGATACACTGCATATTACATTATATTATATGGTATTTTCAATAATACACTGCATATTACGTTATATTATAACGTATTTTCAATGATAGACTGCATATTACGTAGTATTATAAGGTATTTTCAATGATAGACTGCAAGTTACGTTATATTATAAGGTATTTTCAATGATATACAGCATATTACCTTATATTATAAGGTATTTTCAATGATGCACTGCATATTACGTTATATTGTAAGGCATTGCCAATGATAGACTGCATATTACGTTATATTATAAGGTATTTTCAATGATACACTGCATATTACGTTATATCATAAGGTATTTTCAATGATACATTGCATATTACGTTATATTATAAGGCATTTTCAATGATAGACTGCAAATATTACGTTATATTATAAGGTATTTTGAATGATACACTGCATATTAGATAATATTATAAGATATTTTCAATGATAGACTGCATATTACATTACATTATAAGGTATTTTCAATGATACACTGCATATTACGTTATATCATAAGGTATTTTCAATGATACATTGCATATTACGTTATATTATAAGGCATTTTCAATGATAGACTGCAAATATTACGTTATATTATAAGGTATTTTGAATGATACACTGCATATTAGATAATATTATAAGATATTTTCAATGATAGACTGCATATTACATTACATTATAAGGTATTTTCAATGATACACTGCTAATTACGGTATATTATAAGGTATTTTCAATGATACACTACATATTACGTTATATTATAAGGTATTTTCAATGATACACTGCATATTACATTACATTATAAGGTATTTTCAATGATACACTGCTAATTACGGTATATTATAAGGTATTTTCAATGATACACTGCATATTAGATTATATTATAAGGTATTTTCAATGATAGACTGCATATTACGTTATATTATAAGGTATTTTCAATGATACACTGCTAATTACGGTATATTATAAGGTATTTTCAATGATACACTGCATATTACGTTATATTATAAGATATTTTGAACGATACACTGCATATTAGATTATATTATAAGGTATTTTCAATGATACACTGCATATTACGTTATATTACAAGGCATTTTCAATGATAGTCTGCAAATATTACCTTATATCATAAGGTATTTTGAACGATACACTGCATATTAGATTATATTATAAGGTATATTCACTGATACACTGCATATTGCGTTATATTATAAATTATTTTCAATGATACACTGCATGTTACGTTATATAATAAGGTATTTTCAATGATACACAGCATACTATGTTATATTATAAACCATTTTCTATGATAGACTGCAAATATTACGTTATATTATATGGTATTTTGAATGATACACTGCATATTACGTTATATTATAAGGTATTTTCAATGATACAATGCATATTACGTTATATTATAAGGTATTTTCAATGATACACTGCATATTACGTTATATTATAACGTATTTTCAATGATACACTGCATATTACGTTATATTATAAGGTATTTTCAATGATACACTGCATATTACATTATATTATATGGTATTTTCAATAATACACTGCATATTACGTTATATTATAACGTATTTTCAATGATACACTGCATATTACGTTATATTGTAAGGTATTGTCAGTGATAGACTGCATATTACGTTATATTATAAGGTATTTTCAATGATACACTGCATATTACGTTATATTATAAGGTATTTTCAATGATACACTGCATATTACGTTATATTATAAGATATTTTCAATGATTGACTGCATATTACATTACATTATAAGGTATTTTCAATGATACACTGCTAATTGCGTTATATTATAAGGTATTTTCAATGATACACTGCATATTACGTTATATTATAAGGTATTTTCAATAATACACTGCATATTACGTTATATTGTAAGGTATTTTCAATGATAGACTGCATATTACGTTATATTATAAGGTATTTTCAATGATACACTGCATATTACATTATATTATATGGTTTTTTCAATAATACACTGCATATTACATTATATTATATGGTATTTCCAATAATACACTGCATATTACGTTATATTATAACGTATTTTCAATGATAGACTGCATACTACGTTATATTATAAGGTATTTTCAATGATAGACTGCATATTACGTTATATTATATGGTATTTTCAATGATACACTGCATATTACGTTATATTATAAGGTATTTTCAATGATACACTGCATATTACGTTATATTATAAGGCATTTTCAATGATACACGGCATACAACGTTATATTATAAGGTATTTTGAATGATACACTTTGTATTGCGTTAAATTATAAGGTATTTTCAGTGATACGCAGCATATTACGTTATATTATAAGGTATTATCAATGATACACTACATATTACATTATATTATAAGGTATTTTCAATGATACACTGCATATTACGTTATATTATAAGGCATTTTCAATGATAGACTGCAAATATTACGTTATATCATAAGGTATTTTGAATGATACACTGCATATTACGTTATATTATAAGGCATTTTCAATGATACACTGCATATTACATTATATTATATGGTATTTTCAATAATACACTGCATATTACGTTATATTATAACGTATTTTCAATGATAGACTGCATATTACGTAGTATTATAAGGTATTTTCAATGATAGACTGCAAGTTACGTTATATTATAAGGTATTTTCAATGATACACAGCATATTACCTTATATTATAAGGTATTTTCAATGATGCACTGCATATTACGTTATATTGTAAGGCATTGCCAATGATAGACTGCATATTACGTTATATTATAAGGTATTTTCAATGATACACTGCATATTACGTTATATCATAAGGTATTTTCAATGATACATTGCATATTACGTTATATTATAAGGCATTTTCAATGATAGACTGCAAATATTACGTTATATTATAAGGTATTTTGAATGATACACTGCATATTAGATAATATTATAAGATATTTTCAATGATAGACTGCATATTACATTACATTATAAGGTATTTTCAATGATACACTGCTAATTACGGTATATTATAAGGTATTTTCAATGATACACTGCATATTAGATTATATTATAAGGTATTTTCAATGATAGACTGCATATGACGTTATATTATAAGGTATTTTCAATGATACACTGCTAATTACGGTATATTATAAGGTATTTTCAATGATACACTGCATATTACGTTATATTATAAGGTATTTTGAACGATACACTGCATATTAGATTATATTATAAGGTATTTTCAATGATACACTGCATATTACGTTATATTACAAGGCATTTTCAATGATAGTCTGCAAATATTACCTTATATCATAAGGTATTTTGAACGATACACTGCATATTAGATTATATTATAAGGTATATTCAATGATACACTGCATATTGCGTTATATTATAAATTATTTTCAATGATACACTGCATATTGCGTTATATTATAAGGTATTTTCAATGATACAATGCATATTACGTTATATTATAAGGTATTTTCAATGATACACTGCATGTTACGTTATATTATAACGTATTTTCAATGATACACTGCATATTACGTTATATTATAAGGTATTTTCAATGATACACTGCATATTACGTTATATTATAACGTATTTTCAATGATAGTCTGCAAATATTACCTTATATTATAAGGTATTTTGAACGATACACTGCATATTAGATTATATTATAAGATATTTTCAATGATAGACTGCATATTACATTACATTATAAGGTATTTTCAATGATACACTGCTAATTACGGTATATTATAAGGTATTTTCAATGATACATTGCATATTACGTTATATTATAAGGCATTTTCAATGATAGACTGCAAATATTACGTTATATTATAAGGTATTTTGAATGATACACTGCATATTAGATAATATTATAAGATATTTTCAATGATAGACTGCATATTACATTACATTATAAGGTATTTTCAATGATACACTGCTAATTACGGTATATTATAAGGTATTTTCAATGATACACTGCATATTAGATTATATTATAAGGTATTTTCAATGATAGACTGCATATGACGTTATATTATAAGGTATTTTCAATGATACACTGCTAATTACGGTATATTATAAGGTATTTTCAATGATACACTGCATATTACGTTATATTATAAGGTATTTTGAACGATACACTGCATATTAGATTATATTATAAGGTATTTTCAATGATACACTGCATATTACGTTATATTACAAGGCATTTTCAATGATAGTCTGCAAATATTACCTTATATCATAAGGTATTTTGAACGATACACTGCATATTAGATTATATTATAAGGTATATTCAATGATACACTGCATATTGCGTTATATTATAAATTATTTTCAATGATACACTGCATATTGCGTTATATTATAAGGTATTTTCAATGATACAATGCATATTACGTTATATTATAAGGTATTTTCAATGATACACTGCATATTACGTTATATTATAACGTATTTTCAATGATACACTGCATATTACGTTATATTATAAGGTATTTTCAATGATACACTGCATATTACGTTATATTATAACGTATTTTCAATGATAGTCTGCAAATATTACCTTATATTATAAGGTATTTAGAACGATACACTGCATATTAGATTATATTATAAGATATTTTCAATGATAGACTGCATATTACATTACATTATAAGGTATTTTCAATGATACACTGCTAATTACGGTATATTATAAGGTATTTTCAATGATACACTGCATATTACGTTATATTATAAGGTATTTTCAATGATACACTGCATATTACGTTATATTATAACGTATTTTCAATGATAGTCTGCAAATATTACCTTATATTATAAGGTATTTAGAACGATACACTGCATATTAGATTATATTATAAGATATTTTCAATGATAGACTGCATATTACATTACATTATAAGGTATTTTCAATGATACACTGCTAATTACGGTATATTATAAGGTATTTTCAATGATACACTGCATATTACGTTATATTATAAGGTATTTTGAACGATACACTGCATATTGGATTATATTATAAGATATTTTCAATGATACACTGCATATTACGTTATATTACAAGGCATTTTCAATGATAGTCTGCAAATATTACGTTATATTATAAGGTATTTTGAACGATACACTGCATATTAGATTATATTATAAGGTATTTTCAATGATACACTGGTATTACGTTATATTATAAGGTATTTTCAATGATACACTGCATATTACGTTATATTACAAGGCATTTTCAATGATAGTCTGCAAATATTACCTTATATCATAAGGTATTTTGAACGATACACTGCATATTAGATTATATTATAAGGTATATTCAATGATACACTGCATATTACGTTATATTATAAATTATTTTCAATGATACACTGCATGTTACGTTATATAATAAGGTATTTTCAATGATACACAGCATACTATGTTATATTATAAACCATTTTCTATGATAGACTGCAAATATTACGTTATATTATATGGTATTTTGAATGATACACTGCATATTGCGTTATATTATAAGGTATTTTCAATGATACAATGCATATTACGTTATATTATAAGGTATTTTCAATGATACACTGCATATTACATTATATTATAACGTATTTTCAATGATACACTGCATATTACGTTATATTATAAGGTATTTTCAATGATACACTGCATATTACGTTATATTATAACGTATTTTCAATGATAGTCTGCAAATATTACCTTATATTATAAGGTATTTTGAACGATACACTGCATATTAGATTATATTATAAGATATTTTCAATGATAGACTGCATATTACATTACATTATAAGGTATTTTCAATGATACACTGCTAATTACGGTATATTATAAGGTATTTTCAATGATACACTGCATATTACGTTATATTATAAGGTATTTTCAATGATACACTGCATATTACGTTATATTATAAGGTATTTTGAACGATACACTGCATATTAGATTATATTATAAGATATTTTCAATGATACACTGCATATTACATTACATTATAAGGTATTTTCATTGATACACTGCTAATTACGGTATATTATAAGGTATTTTTAATGATACACTGCATATTACGTTATATCATAAGGTATTTTCAATGATACACTGCATATTACGTTATATTATAAGATATTTTCAATGATACACTGCATATTACGTTATATTATAAGGTATTTTCAATGATACACTGCATACTACGTTATATTATAAGGTATTTTCAATAATACACTGCATATTACGTTATATTATAAGGTATTTTCAATGATAGACTGCATATTACGTTATATTATAAGGTATTTTCAATGATACACTGCATATTACGTTATATTATAAGGTATTTTCAATGATACACTGCTAATTACGGTATATTATAAGGTATTTTCAATGATACACTGCATATTACGTTATATTATAAGGTATTTTGAACGATACACTGCATATTGGATTATATTATAAGATATTTTCAATGATACACTGCATATTACGTTATATTACAAGTCATTTTCAATGATAGTCTGCAAATATTACGTTATATTATAAGGTATTTTCAATGATACACTGCATATTACGTTATATTACAAGGCATTTTCAATGATAGTCTGCAAATATTACCTTATATCATAAGGTATTTTGAACGATACACTGCATATTAGATTATATTATAAGGTATATTCAATGATACACTGCATATTGCGTTATATTATAAATTATTTTCAATGATACACTGCATATTACGTTATATTATAAGGTATTTTCAATGATACACAGCATACTATGTTATATTATAAACCATTTTCTATGATAGACTGCAAATATTACGTTATATTATATGGTATTTTGAATGATACACTGCATATTGCGTTATATTATAAGGTATTTTCAATGATACAATGCATATTACGTTATATTATAAGGTATTTTCAATGATACACTGCATATTACGTTATATTATAACGTATTTTCAATGATACACTGCATATTACGTTATATTGTAAGGTATTTTCAATGATACACTGCATATTACGTTATATTATAACGTATTTTCAATGATAGTCTGCAAATATTACCTTATATTATAAGGTATTTTGAATGATACACTGCATATTGCGTTATATTATAAGGTATTTTCAATGATACAATGCATATTACGTTATATTATAAGGTATTTTCAATGATACACTGCATATTACGTTATATTATAACGTATTTTCAATGATACACTGCATATTACGTTATATTATAAGGTATTTTCAATGATACACTGCATATTACGTTATATTATAACGTATTTTCAATGATAGTCTGCAAATATTACCTTATATTATAAGGTATTTAGAACGATACACTGCATATTAGATTATATTATAAGATATTTTCAATGATAGACTGCATATTACATTACATTATAAGGTATTTTCAATGATACACTGCTAATTACGGTATATTATAAGGTATTTTCAATGATACACTGCATATTACGTTATATTATAAGGTATTTTGAACGATACACTGCATATTGGATTATATTATAAGGTATTTTCAATGATACACTGCATATTACGTTATATTACAAGGCATTTTCAATGATAGTCTGCAAATATTACGTTATATTATAAGGTATTTTGAACGATACACTGCATATTAGATTATATTATAAGGTATTTTCAATGATACACTGGTATTACGTTATATTATAAGGTATTTTCAATGATACACTGCATATTACGTTATATTACAAGGCATTTTCAATGATAGTCTGCAAATATTACCTTATATCATAAGGTATTTTGAACGATACACTGCATATTAGATTATATTATAAGGTATATTCAATGATACACTGCATATTGCGTTATATTATAAATTATTTTCAATGATACACTGCATGTTACGTTATATAATAAGGTATTTTCAATGATACACAGCATACTATGTTATATTATAAACCATTTTCTATGATAGACTGCAAATATTACGTTATATTATATGGTATTTTGAATGATACACTGCATATTGCGTTATATTATAAGGTATTTTCAATGATACAATGCATATTACGTTATATTATAAGGTATTTTCAATGATACACTGCATATTACGTTATATTATAACGTATTTTCAATGATACACTGCATATTACGTTATATTATAAGGTATTTTCAATGATACACTGCATATTACGTTATATTATAACGTATTTTCAATGATAGTCTGCAAATATTACCTTATATTATAAGGTATTTTCAATGATACACTGCATATTACGTTATATTATAAGGTATTTTCAATGATACACTGCATATTACGTTATATTATAACGTATTTTCAATGATAGTCTGCAAATATTACCTTATATTATAAGGTATTTTGAACGATACACTGCATATTAGATTATATTATAAGATATTTTCAATGATAGACTGCATATTACATTACATTATAAGGTATTTTCAATGATACACTGCTAATTACGGTATATTATAAGGTATTTTCAATGATACACTGCATATTACGTTATATTATAAGGTATTTTGAACGATACACTGCATATTGGATTATATTATAAGGTATTTTCAATGATACACTGCATATTACGTTATATTACAAGGCATTTTCAATGATAGTCTGCAAATATTACGTTATATTATAAGGTATTTTGAACGATACACTGCATATTAGATTATATTATAAGGTATTTTCAATGATACACTGGTATTACGTTATATTATAAGGTATTTTCAATGATACACTGCATATTACGTTATATTGTAAGGTATTTTCAATGATACACTGCATATTACATTATATTATATGGTATTTTCAATAATACACTGCATATTACGTTATATTATAAGGTATTTTCAATGATAGACTGCATATTACGTTATATTATAAGGTATTTTCAATGTTACACTGCATATTACGTTATATTGTAAGGTATTGTCAATGATAGACTGCATATTACGTTATATTATAAGGTATTTTCAATGATACACTGCATATTACGTTATATCATAATGTATTTTCAATGATACACTGCATATTACGTTATATTATAAGGCATTTTCAATGATAGACTGCAAATATTACGTTATATTATAAGGTATTTTGAATGATACACAGCATATTAGATGATATTATAAGATATTTCCATGATAGACGGCATATTACATTACATTATAAGGTATTTTCAATGATACACTGCTAATTACGGTATATTATAAGGTATTTTCAATGATACTCTGCATATTACATTATATTATAATGTATTTTCAAAGATACACTGCATATTACGTTATATTACAAGGCATTTTCAATGATAGTCTGCAAATATTACGTTATATTATAAGGTATTTTGAACGATACACTGCATATTACGTTATATTATAAGGTATTTTCAATGATACACTGCATATTACGTTATATTATAAGGCATTTTCAATGATAGACTGCAAATATTACGTTATATTATAAGGTATTATGAATGATACACTGCATATTAGATTATATTATAAGATATTTTCAATGATACACTGCATATTACATTACATTATAAGGTATTTTCATTGATACACTGCTAATTACGGTATATTATAAGGTATTTTTAATGATACACTGCATATTACGTTATATCATAAGGTATTTTCAATGATACACTGCATATTACGTTATATTATAAGATATTTTCAATGATACACTGCATATTACGTTATATTATAAGGTATTTTCAATGATACACTGCATACTACGTTATATTATAAGGTATTTTCAATAATACACTGCATATTACGTTATATTATAAGGTATTTTCAATGATAGACTGCATATTACGTTATATTATAAGGTATTTTCAATGATACACTGCATATTACGTTATATTATAAGGTATTTTCAATGATACACTGCATATTACGTTATATTATTAGGCATTTTCAATGATAGTCTGCAAATATTACCTTATATTATAAGGTATTTAGAACGATACACTGCATATTAGATTATATTATAAGATATTTTCAATGATAGACTGCATATTACATTACATTATAAGGTATTTTCAATGATACACTGCTAATTACGGTATATTATAAGGTATTTTCAATGATACACTGCATATTACGTTATATTATAAGGTATTTTGAACGATACACTGCATATTGGATTATATTATAAGATATTTTCAATGATACACTGCATATTACGTTATATTACAAAGCATTTTCAATGATAGTCTGCAAATATTACGTTATATTATAAGGTATTTTGAACGATACACTGCATATTAGATTATATTATAAGGTATTTTCAATGATACACTGGTATTACGTTATATTATAAGGTATTTTCAATGATACACTGCATAGTACGTTATATTACAAGGCATTTTCAATGATAGTCTGCAAATATTACCTTATATCATAAGGTATTTTGAACGATACACTGCATATTAGATTATATTATAAGGTATATTCAATGATACACTGCATATTGCGTTATATTATAAATTATTTTCAATGATACACTGCATGTTACGTTATATAATAAGGTATTTTCAATGATACACAGCATACTATGTTATATTATAAACCATTTTCTATGATAGACTGCAAATATTACGTTATATTATATGGTATTTTGAATGATACACTGCATATTGCGTTATATTATAAGGTATTTTCAATGATACAATGCATATTACGTTATATTATAAGGTATTTTCAATGATACACTGCATATTACGTTATATTATAACGTATTTTCAATGATACACTGCATATTACGTTATATTGTAAGGTATTTTCAATGATACACTGCATATTACGTTATATTATAACGTATTTTCAATGATAGTCTGCAAATATTACCTTATATTATAAGGTATTTTGAATGATACACTGCATATTGCGTTATATTATAAGGTATTTTCAATGATACAATGCATATTACGTTATATTATAAGGTATTTTCAATGATACACTGCATATTACGTTATATTATAACGTATTTTCAATGATACACTGCATATTACGTTATATTATAAGGTATTTTCAATGATACACTGCATATTACGTTATATTATAACGTATTTTCAATGATAGTCTGCAAATATTACCTTATATTATAAGGTATTTTGAACGATACACTGCATATTAGATTATATTATAAGATATTTTCAATGATAGACTGCATATTACATTACATTATAAGGTATTTTCAATGATACACTGCTAATTACGGTATATTATAAGGTATTTTCAATGATACACTGCATATTACGTTATATTATAAGGTATTTTGAACGATACACTGCATATTGGATTATATTATAAGGTATTTTCAATGATACACTGCATATTACGTTATATTACAAGGCATTTTCAATGATAGTCTGCAAATATTACGTTATATTATAAGGTATTTTGAACGATACACTGCATATTAGATTATATTATAAGGTATTTTCAATGATACACTGGTATTACGTTATATTATAAGGTATTTTCAATGATACACTGCATATTACGTTATATTGTAAGGTATTTTCAATGATACACTGCATATTACATTATATTATATGGTATTTTCAATAATACACTGCATATTACGTTATATTATAAGGTATTTTCAATGATAGACTGCATATTACGTTATATTATAAGGTATTTTCAATGTTACACTGCATATTACGTTATATTGTAAGGTATTGTCAATGATAGACTGCATATTACGTTATATTGTAAGGTATTTTCAATGATACACTGCATATTACATTATATTATATGGTATTTTCAATAATACACTGCATATTACGTTATATTATAAGGTATTTTCAATGATAGACTGCATATTACGTTATATTATAAGGTATTTTCAATGATACACTGCATATTACGTTATATTATTAGGCATTTTCAATGATAGTCTGCAAATATTACCTTATATTATAAGGTATTTAGAACGATACACTGCATATTAGATTATATTATAAGATATTTTCAATGATAGACTGCATATTACATTACATTATAAGGTATTTTCAATGATACACTGCTAATTACGGTATATTATAAGGTATTTTCAATGATACACTGCATATTACGTTATATTATAAGGTATTTTGAACGATACACTGCATATTGGATTATATTATAAGATATTTTCAATGATACACTGCATATTACGTTATATTACAAAGCATTTTCAATGATAGTCTGCAAATATTACGTTATATTATAAGGTATTTTGAACGATACACTGCATATTAGATTATATTATAAGGTATTTTCAATGATACACTGGTATTACGTTATATTATAAGGTATTTTCAATGATACACTGCATAGTACGTTATATTACAAGGCATTTTCAATGATAGTCTGCAAATATTACCTTATATCATAAGGTATTTTGAACGATACACTGCATATTAGATTATATTATAAGGTATATTCAATGATACACTGCATATTGCGTTATATTATAAATTATTTTCAATGATACACTGCATGTTACGTTATATTATAAGGTATTTTCAATGATACACTGCATATTAGATTATATTATAAACCATTTTCAATGATAGACTGCAAATATTACGTTATATTATATGGTATTTTGAATGATACACTGCATATTACGTTATATTACAAGGCATTTTCAATGATAGTCTGCAAATATTACGTTATATTATAAGGTATTTTGAACGATACACTGCATATTAGATTATATTATAAGGTATTTTCAATGATACACTGGTATTACGTTATATTATAAGGTATTTTCAATGATACACTGCATATTACGTTATATTGTAAGGTATTTTCAATGATACACTGCATATTACATTATATTATATGGTATTTTCAATGATACACTGCATATTACGTTATATTATAAGGTATTTTCAATGATAGACTGCATATTACGTTATATTATAAGGTATTTTCAATGTTACACTGCATATTACGTTATATTGTAAGGTATTGTCAATGATACACTGCATATTACGTTATATTATAAGGTATTTTCAATGATACACTGCATATTACGTTATATCATAAGGTATTTTCAATGATACACTGCATATTACGTTATATTACAAGGCATTTTCAATGATAGACTGCAAATATTACGTTATATTATAAGGTATTTTGAATGATACACAGCATATTAGATTATATTATAAGATATTTCCATGATAGACGGCATATTACATTACATTATAAGGTATTTTCAATGATACACTGCTAATTACGGTATATTATAAGGTATTTTCAATGATACACTGCATATTACATTATATTATAATGTATTTTCAAAGATACACTGCATATTACGTTATATTATAAGGTATTTTGAACGATACACTGGATATTAGATTATATTATAAGGTATTTTCAATGATACACTGCATATTGCGTTATATTATAAGGTATTTTCAATGATACACTGCATATTACGTTATATTATAAGGTATTTTCAATGATACACTGCATATTACGTTATATTATAAGGTATTCTCAATGATACACTGCATATTACATTATATTATATGGTATTTTCAATGATAGTCTGCAAATATTACATTATATTATAAGGTATTTTGAACGATACACTGCATATTACGTTATATTATAAGGTATTTTCAATGATACACTGCATATTACGTTATATTATAAGGGATTTCCAATGATAGACTGCATATTACGTTATATTATAAGGTATTATGAATGATACACTGCATATTAGATTATATTATAAGATATTATCAATGATACACTGCATATTACATTACATTATAAGGTATTTTCATTGATACACTGCTAATTACGGTATATTATAAGGTATTTTTAATGATACACTGCATGTTACGTTATATTATAAGGTATTTTCAATGATACACTGCATATTACCTTATATTATAAGGTATTTTCATTGATACACTGCTAATTACGGTATATTATAAGGTATTTTCAATGATACACTGCATGTTACGTTATATTATAAGGTATTTTCAATGATACACAGCATATTACCTTATATTATAAGGTATTTTCAATGATACACTGCATATTACGTTATATCATAAGGTATTTTCAATGATACACTGCATATTACGTTATATTATAAGATATTTTCAATGATACACTGCATATTACGTTATATTATAAGGTATTTTCAATGATACACTGCATATTACGTTATATTATAAGGTATTTTCAATGATACACTGCATATTACGTTATATTATAAGGTATTTTCAATGATACACTGCATATTACGTTATATTATTAGGCATTTTCAATGATAGACTGCAAATATTACGTTATATTATAAGGTATTTTGAATGATACACTGCATATTAGATTATATTATAAGATATTTTCAATGATACACTGCATATTACATTACATTATAAGGTATTTTCATTGATACACTGCTAATTACGGTATATTATAAGGTATTTTCAATGATACACTGCATGTTACGTTATATTATAAGGTATTTTCAATGATACACAGCATATTACCTTATATTATAAGGTATTTTCAATGATACACTGCATATTACGTTATATCATAAGGTATTTTCAATGATACACTGCATATTACGTTATATTATAAGGTATTTTCAATGATACACTGCATATTACGTTATATTATAAGGTATTTTCAATGATACACTGCATACTACGTTATATTATAAGGTATTTTCAATAATACACTGCATATTACGTTATATTATAAGGTATTTTCAATGATAGACTGCATATTACGTTATATTATAAGGTATTTTCAATGATACACTGCATATTACGTTATATTATAAGGTATTTTCAATGATACACTGCATATTACGTTATATTATTAGGCATTTTCAATGATAGACTGCAAATATTACGTTATATTATAAGGTATTTTGAATGATAGACTGCATATTACATTACATTATAAGGTATTTTCATTGATACACTGCTAATTACGGTATATTATAAGGTAGTTTCAATGATACACTGCATGTTACGTTATATTATAAGGTATTTTCAATGACACACAGCATATTACCTTATATTATAAGGTATTTTCAATGATACACTGCATATTACGTTATATCATAAGGTATTTTCAATGATACACTGCATATTACATTACATTATAAGGTATTTTCATTAATACACTGCTAATTACGGTATATTATAAGGTATTTTCAATGATGCAGTGCATGTTACGTTATATTATAAGGTATTTTCAATGATACACTGCATATTGCGTTATATTATAAGGTATTTTCAATGATACACTGCATATTACGTTATATTATAAGGTATTTTCAATGATACACTGCATATTACGTTATATTATAAGGTATTCTCAATGATACACTGCATATTACATTATATTATATGGTATTTTCAATGATAGTCTGCAAATATTACATTATATTATAAGGTATTTTGAACGATACACTGCATATTACGTTATATTATAAGGTATTTTCAATGATACACTGCATATTACGTTATATTATAAGGCATTTTCAATGATAGACTGCAAATATTACGTTATATTATAAGGTATTATGAATGATACACTGCATATTAGATTATATTATAAGATATTATCAATGATACACTGCATATTACATTACATTATAAGGTATTTTCATTGATACACTGCTAATTACGGTATATTATAAGGTATTTTTAATGATACACTGCATGTTACGTTATATTATAAGGTATTTTCAATGATACACAGCATATTACGTTATATTATAAAGTATTTTCATTGATACACTGCTAATTACGGTATATTATAAGGTATTTTCAATGATACACTGCATGTTACGTTATATTATAAGGTATTTTCAATGATACACAGCATATTACCTTATATTATAAGGTATTTTCAATGATACACTGCATATTACGTTATATCATAAGGTATTTTCAATGATACACTGCATATTACGTTATATTATAAGATATTTTCAATGATACACTGCATATTACGTTATATTATAAGGTATTTTCAATGATACACTGCATATTACGTTATATTATAAGGTATTTTCAATGATACACTGCATATTACGTTATATTATAAGGTATTTTCAATGATACACTGCATATTACGTTATATTATTAGGCATTTTCAATGATAGACTGCAAATATTACGTTATATTATAAGGTATTTTGAATGATAGACTGCATATTAGATTATATTATAAGATATTTTCAATGATACACTGCATATTACATTACATTATAAGGTATTTTCATTGATACACTGCTAATTACGGTATATTATAAGGTATTTTTAATGATAGACTGCATGTTACGTTATATTATAAGGTATTTTCAATGATACACAGCATATTACCTTATATTATAAGGTATTTTCAATGATACACTGCATATTACGTTATATCATAAGGTATTTTCAATGATACACTGCATATTACGTTATATTATAAGATATTTTCAATGATACACTGCATATTACGTTATATTATAAGGTATTTTCAATGATACACTGCATATTACGTTATATTATAAGGTATTTTCAATAATACACTGCATATTACGTTATATTATAAGGTATTTTCAATGATAGACTGCATATTACGTTATATTATAAGGTATTTTCAATGATACACTGCATATTACGTTATATTATAAGGTATTTTCAATGATACACTGCATATTACGTTATATTATTAGGCATTTTCAATGATAGACTGCAAATATTACGTTATATTATAAGGTATTTTGAATGATAGACTGCATATTACATTACATTATAAGGTATTTTCATTGATACACTGCTAATTACGGTATATTATAAGGTAGTTTCAATGATACACTGCATGTTACGTTATATTATAAGGTATTTTCAATGACACACAGCATATTACCTTATATTATAAGGTATTTTCAATGATACACTGCATATTACGTTATATCATAAGGTATTTTCAATGATACACTGCATATTACATTACATTATAAGGTATTTTCATTAATACACTGCTAATTACGGTATATTATAAGGTATTTTCAATGATGCAGTGCATGTTACGTTATATTATAAGGTATTTTCAATGATACACAGCATATTACCTTATATTATAAGGTATTTTCAATGATACACTGCATATTACGTTATATTGCAAGGTATTGTCAATGATAGACTGCATATTACGTTATATTATAAGGTATTTTGAACGATACACTGCATATTAGATTATATTATAAGGTATTTTCAATGATACACTGGTATTACGTTATATTATAAGGTATTTTCAATGATACACTGCATAGTACGTTATATTACAAGGCATTTTCAATGATAGTCTGCAAATATTACCTTATATCATAAGGTATTTTGAACGATACACTGCATATTAGATTATATTATAAGGTATATTCAATGATACACTGCATATTGCGTTATATTATAAATTATTTTCAATGATACACTGCATGTTACGTTATATAATAAGGTATTTTCAATGATACACAGCATACTATGTTATATTATAAACCATTTTCTATGATAGACTGCAAATATTACGTTATATTATATGGTATTTTGAATGATACACTGCATATTACGTTATATTACAAGGCATTTTCAATGATAGTCTGCAAATATTACGTTATATTATAAGGTATTTTGAACGATACACTGCATATTAGATTATATTATAAGGTATTTTCAATGATACACTGGTATTACGTTATATTATAAGGTATTTTCAATGATACACTGCATATTACGTTATATTGTAAGGTATTTTCAATGATACACTGCATATTACATTATATTATATGGTATTTTCAATAATACACTGCATATTACGTTATATTATAAGGTATTTTCAATGATAGACTGCATATTACGTTATATTATAAGGTATTTTCAATGTTACACTGCATATTACGTTATATTATAAGGTATTGTCAATGATAGACTGCATATTACGTTATATTATAAGGTATTTTCAATGATACACTGCATATTACGTTATATCATAAGGTATTTTCAATGATACACTGCATATTACGTTATATTACAAGGCATTTTCAATGATAGACTGCAAATATTACGTTATATTATAATGTATTATGAACGATACACAGCATATTAGATTATATTATAAGATATTTCCATGATAGACGGCATATTACATTACATTATAAGGTATTTTCAATGATACACTGCTAATTACGGTATATTATAAGGTATTTTCAATGATACACTGCATATTACATTATATTATAAGGTATTTTCAATGATACACTGCATATTACGTTATATTATAAGGTATTTTGAACGATACACTGGATATTAGATTATATTATAAGGTATTTTCAATGATACACTGCATATTGCGTTATATTATAAGGTATTTTCAATGATACACTGCATATTACGTTATATTATAAGGTATTTTCAATGATACACTGCATATTACGTTATATTATAAGGTATTCTCAATGATACACTGCATATTACATTATATTATATGGTATTTTCAATGATAGTCTGCAAATATTACATTATATTATAAGGTATTTTGAACGATACACTGCATATTACGTTATATTATAAGGTATTTTCAATGATACACTGCATATTACGTTATATTATAAGGCATTTTCAATGATAGACTGCAAATATTACGTTATATTATAAGGTATTATGAATGATACACTGCATATTAGATTATATTATAAGATATTATCAATGATACACTGCATATTACATTACATTATAAGGTATTTTCATTGATACACTGCTAATTACGGTATATTATAAGGTATTTTTAATGATACACTGCATGTTACGTTATATTATAAGGTATTTTCAATGATACACAGCATATTACCTTATATTATAAGGTATTTTCATTGATACACTGCTAATTACGGTATATTATAAGGTATTTTCAATGATACACTGCATGTTACGTTATATTATAAGGTATTTTCAATGATACACAGCATATTACCTTATATTATAAGGTATTTTCAATGATACACTGCATATTACGTTATATCATAAGGTATTTTCAATGATACACTGCATATTACGTTATATTATAAGATATTTTCAATGATACACTGCATATTACGTTATATTATAAGGTATTTTCAATGATACACTGCATATTACGTTATATTATAAGGTATTTTCAATGATACACTGCATATTACGTTATATTATAAGGTATTTTCAATGATACACTGCATATTACGTTATATTATAAGGCATTTTCAATGATAGACTGTAAATATTACGTTATATTATAAGGTATTTTGAATGATAGACTGCATATTAGATTATATTGTAAGATATTTTCAATGATAGACTGCATATTACATTACATTATAAGGTATTTTCATTGATACACTGCTAATTACGGTATATTATAAGGTATTTTCAATGATACACTGCATATTACGTTATATTATAAGGTATTTTCAATGATACACAGCATATTACCTTATATTATAAGGTATTTTCAATGATACACTGCATATTACGTTATATCATAAGGTATTTTCAATGATACACTGCATATTACGTTATATTATAAGATATTTTCAATGATACACTGCATATTACGTTATATTATAAGGTATTTTCAATGATACACTGCATACTACGTTATATTATAAGGTATTTTCAATAATACACTGCATATTACGTTATATTATAAGGTATTTTCAATGATAGACTGCATATTACGTTATATTATAAGGTATTTTCAATGATACACTGCATATTACGTTATATTATAAGGTATTTTCAATGATACACTGCATATTACGTTATATTATTAGGCATTTTCAATGATAGACTGCAAATATTACGTTATATTATAAGGTATTTTGAATGATAGACTGCATATTACATTACATTATAAGGTATTTTCATTGATACACTGCTAATTACGGTATATTATAAGGTAGTTTCAATGATACACTGCATGTTACGTTATATTATAAGGTATTTTCAATGACACACAGCATATTACCTTATATTATAAGGTATTTTCAATGATACACTGCATATTACGTTATATCATAAGGTATTTTCAATGATACACTGCATATTACATTACATTATAAGGTATTTTCATTAATACACTGCTAATTACGGTATATTATAAGGTATTTTCAATGATGCAGTGCATGTTACGTTATATTATAAGGTATTTTCAATGATACACAGCATATTACCTTATATTATAAGGTATTTTCAATGATACACTGCATATTACGTTATATTGCAAGGTATTGTCAATGATAGACTGCATATTACGTTATATTATAAGGTATTTTCAATGATACACTGCATATTACGTTATATCATAAGGTATTTTCAATGATACACTGCATATTACGTTATATTATAAGGCATTTTCAATGATAGACTGCATATTACGTTATATTATAAGGTATTTTCAATGATACACTGCATATTACGTTATATTACAAGGCATTTTCAATGATAGGCTGCAAATATTAAGTTATATTATAAGGTATTTTGAACGATACACTGCATATTAGATTATATTATAAGGTATTTTCAATGATAGACTGCATGTTACGTTATATTATAAGGTATTTTCAATGATACACAGCATATTACCTTATATCATAAGGTTTTTTTCAATGATACACTGCATATTACGTTATATTATAAGGCATTTTCAATGATAGACTGCAAATATTACGTTATATTATAAGGTATTTTGAATGATACACTGCATATTAGATTATATTATAAGATATTTTCAATGATACACTGCATATTACGTTATATTATAAGGTATTTTCAATGATACACTGCTAATTACGGTATATTATAAGGTATTTTCAATGATACACTGCATATTACGTTATATTATAAGGTATTTTGAACGATACACTGCATATTAGATTATATTATAAGGTATTTTCAATGATACACTGCATATTACGTTATATTACAAGGCATTTTCAATGATAGTCTGCAAATATTACGTTATATTATAAGGTGTTTTGAACGATACACTGCATATTAGATTATATTATAAGGTATTTTCAATGATACACTGGTATTACGTTATATTATAAGGTATTTTCAATGATACACTGCATATTACGTTATATTGTAAGGTGTTTTCAATGATACACTGCATATTACATTATATTATATGGTATTTTCAATAATACACTGCATATTACGTTATATTATAAGGTATTTTCAATGATAGACTGCATATTACGTTATATTATAAGGTATTTTCAATGATACACTGCATATTACGTTATATTGTAAGGTATTGTCAATGATAGACTGCATATTAATTTATATTATAAGGTATTTTCAATGATACACTGCATATTACGTTATATCATAAGGTATTTTCAATGATACACTGCATATTACGTTATATTATAAGGCATTTTCAATGATAGACTGCAAATATTACGTTATATTATAAGGTATTTTCAATGATACACTGCATATTACGTTATATCATAAGGTATTTTCAATGATACACTGCATATTACATTACATTATAAGGTATTTTCATTGATACACTGCTAATTACGGTATATTATAAGGTATTTTCAATGATACACTGCATGTTACGTTATATTATAAGGTATTTTCAATGATACACAGCATATTACCTTATATTATAAGGTATTTTCAATGATACACTGCATATTACGTTATATTATAAGGTATTTTCAATGATACACTGCATATTACGTTATATTATAAGGTATTTTCAATGATACACTGCATATTACGTTATATTATAAGGTATTTTCAATGATACACTGCATATTACGTTATATTATAAGGTATTTTCAATGATAGACTGCATATTACGTTATATTATAAGGTATTTTCAATGATACACTGCATATTACGTTATATTATAAGGTATTTTCAATGATACACTGCATATTACGTTATATTATAAGATATTTTCAATGATACACTGCATATTACGTTTTATTATAAGGTATTTTCAATGATACACTGCATATTACGTTATATTATAATGTATTTTCAATAATACACTGCATATTACGTTATATTATAAGGTATTTTCAATGATACACTGCATATTACGTTATATTATAACGTATTTTCAATGATAGTCTGCAAATATTACCTTATATTATAAGGTATTTGAACGATACACTGCATATTAGATTATATTATAAGATATTTTCAATGATAGACTGCATATTACATTACATTATAAGGTATTTTCAATGATACACTGCTAATTACGGTATATTATAAGGTATTTTCAATGATACACTGCATATTACGTTATATTATAAGGTATTTTGAACGATACACTGCATATTGGATTATATTATAAGGTATTTTCAATGATACACTGCATATTACGTTATATTATAAGGCATTTTCAATGATAGTCTGCAAATATTACGTTATATTATAAGGTATTTTGAACGATACACTGCATATTAGATTATATTATAAGGTATTTTCAATGATACACTGGTATTACGTTATATTATAAGGTATTTTCAATGATACACTGCATATTACGTTATATTGTAAGGTATTTTCAATGATACACTGCATATTACATTATATTATATGGTATTTTCAATAATACACTGCATATTACGTTATATTATAAGGAATTTTCAATGATAGACTGCATATTACGTTATATTATAAGGTATTTTCAATGTTACACTGCATATTACGTTATATTGTAAGGTATTGTCAATGATAGACTGCATATTACGTTATATTATAAGGTATTTTCAATGATACACTGCATATTACGTTATATCATAAGGTATTTTCAATGATACACTGCATATTACGTTATAATTATAAGGCATTTTCAATGATAGACTGCAAATATTACGTTATATTATAAGGTATTTTGAATGATACACAGCATATTAGATTATATTATAAGATATTTCCATGATAGACGGCATATTACATTACATTATAAGGTATTTTCAATGATACACTGCTAATTACGGTATATTATAAGGTATTTTCAATGATACACTGCATATTACATTATATTATAATGTATTTTCAAAGATACACTGCATATTACGTTATATTACAAGGCATTTTCAATGATAGTCTGCAAATATTACGTTATATTATAAGGTATTTTGAACGATACACTGGATATTAGATTATATTATAAGGTATTTTCAATGATACACTGCATATTGCGTTATATTATAAGGTATTTTCAATGATACACTGCATATTACGTTATATTATAAGGTATTTTCAATGATACACTGCATATTACGTTATATTATAAGGTATTCACAATGATACACTGCACATTACATTATATTATATGGTATTTTCAATGATAGTCTGCAAATATTACGTTATATTATAAGGTATTTTGAACGATACACTGCATATTACGTTATATTATAAGGTATTTTCAATGATACACTGCATATTACGTTATATTATAAGGTATTTTCAATGATAGACTGCAAATATTACGTTATATTATAAGGTATTATGAATGATACACTGCATATTAGATTATATTATAAGATATTTTCAATGATACACTGCATATTACATTACATTATAAGGTATTTTCATTGATACACTGCTAATTACGGTATATTATAAGGTATTTTTAATGATACACTGCATGTTACGTTATATTATAAGGTATTTTCAATGATACACAGCATATTACCTTATATTATAAGGTATTTTCAATAATACACTGCATATTACGTTATATCATAAGGTATTTTCAATGATACACTGCATATTACGTTATATTATAAGATATTTTCAATGATACACTGCATATTACGTTATATTATAAGGTATTTTCAATGATACACTGCATATTACGTTATATTATAAGGTATTTTCAATAATACACTGCATATTACGTTATATTATAAGGTATTTTCAATGATAGACTGCATATTACGTTATATTATAAGGTATTTTCAATGATACACTGCATATTACGTTATATTATAAGGTATTTTCAATGATACACTGCATATTACGTTATATTATTAGGCATTTTCAATGATAGACTGCAAATATTACGTTATATTATAAGGTATTTTGAATGATAGACTGCATATTACATTACATTATAAGGTATTTTCATTGATACACTGCTAATTACGGTATATTATAAGGTAGTTTCAATGATACACTGCATGTTACGTTATATTATAAGGTATTTTCAATGACACACAGCATATTAACCTTATATTATAAGGTATTTTCAATGATACACTGCATATTACGTTATATCATAAGGTATTTTCAATGATACACTGCATATTACGTTATATTATAAGGCATTTTCAATGATAGACTGCAAATATTACGTTATATTATAAGGTATTTTGAATGATACACTGCATATTATATTATATTATAAGATATTTTCAATGATAGACTGCATATTACGTTATATTATAAGGTATTTTCAATGATACACTGCATATTACGTTATATCATAAGGTATTTTCAATGATACACTGCATATTACATTACATTATAAGGTATTTTCATTGATACACTGCTAATTACGGTATATTATAAGGTATTTTCAATGATACAGTGCATGTTACGTTATATTATAAGGTATTTTCAATGATACACAGCATATTACCTTATATTATAAGGTATTTTCAATGATACACTGCATATTACGTTATATTGCAAGGTATTGTCAATGATAGACTGCATATTACGTTATATTATAAGGTATTTTCAATGATACACTGCATATTACGTTATATCATAAGGTATTTTCAATGATACACTGCATATTACGTTATATTATAAGGCATTTTCAATGATAGACTGCATATTACGTTATATTATAAGGTATTTTCAATGATACACTGCATATTACATTATATTATAATGTATTTTCAATAATACACTGCATATTACGTTATATTACAAGGCATTTTCAATGATAGACTGCAAATATTACGTTTTATTATAAGGTATTTCAATGATACACTGCATATTACATTACATTATAAGGTATTTTCAATGATACACTTCTAATTACGGTATATTATAAGGTATTTTCAATGATACACTGCATATTACGTTATATTATAAGGTATTTTCAATGATACACTGCATATTACGTTATATTACAAGGCATTTTCAATGATAGGCTGCAAATATTACGTTATATTATAAGGTATTTTGAACGATACACTGCATATTAGATTATATTATAAGGTATTTTCAATGATACACTGGTATTACGTTATATTATAAGGTATTTTCAATGATACACTGCATATTACGTTATATTGTAAGGTATTTTCAATGATACACTGCATATTACATTATATTATATGGTATTTTCAATAATACACTGCATATTACGTTATATTATAAGGAATTTTCAATGATAGACTGCATATTACGTTATATTATAAGGTATTTTCAATGTTACACTGCATATTACGTTATATTGTAAGGTATTGTCAATGATAGACTGCATATTACGTTATATTATAAGGTATTTTCAATGATACACTGCATATTACGTTATATCATAAGGTATTTTCAATGATACACTGCATATTACGTTATATTATAAGGCATTTTCAATGATAGACTGCAAATATTACGTTATATTATAAGGTATTTTGAATGATACACAGCATATTAGATTATATTATAAGATATTTCCATGATAGACGGCATATTACATTACATTATAAGGTATTTTCAATGATACACTGCTAATTACGGTATATTATAAGGTATTTTCAATGATACTCTGCATATTACATTATATTATAATGTATTTTCAAAGATACACTGCATATTACGTTATATTACAAGGCATTTTCAATGATAGTCTGCAAATATTACGTTATATTATAAGGTATTTTGAACGATACACTGGATATTAGATTATATTATAAGGTATTTTCAATGATACACTGCATATTGCGTTATATTATAAGGTATTTTCAATGATACACTGCATATTGCGTTATATTATAAGGTATTTTCAATGATACACTGCATATTACGTTATATTATAAGGTATTCTCAATGATACACTGCATATTACATTATATTATATGGTATTTTCAATGATCTGCAAATATTACGTTATATTATAAGGTATTTTGAACGATACACTGCATATTACGTTATATTATAAGGTATTTTCAATGATACACTGCATATTACGTTATATTATAAGGCATTTTCAATGATAGACTGCAAATATTACGTTATATTATAAGGTATTTTGAATGATACACTGCATATTAGATTATATTATAAGATATTTTTCAATGATACACTGCATATTACATTACATTATAAGGTATTTTCATTGATACACTGCTAATTACGGTATATTATAAGGTATTTTTAATGATACACTGCATGTTACGTTATATTATAAGGTATTTTCAATGATACACAGCATATTACCTTATATTATAAGGTATTTTCAATAATACACTGCATATTACGTTATATCATAAGGTATTTTCAATGATACACTGCATATTACGTTATATTATAAGATATTTTCAATGATACACTGCATATTACGTTATATTATAAGGTATTTTCAATGATACACTGCATATTACGTTATATTATAAGGTATTTTCAATAATACACTGCATATTACGTTATATTATAAGGTATTTTCAATGATAGACTGCATATTACGTTATATTATAAGGTATTTTCAATGATACACTGCATATTACGTTATATTATAAGGTATTTTCAATGATACACTGCATATTACGTTATATTATTAGGCATTTTCAATGATAGACTGCAAATATTACGTTATATTATAAGGTATTTTGAATGATAGACTGCATATTACATTACATTATAAGGTATTTTCATTGATACACTGCTAATTACGGTATATTATAAGGTAGTGTTTCAATGATACACTGCATGTTACGTTATATTATAAGGTATTTTCAATGACACACAGCATATTACCTTATATTATAAGGTATTTTCAATGATACACTGCATATTACGTTATATCATAAGGTATTTTCAATGATACACTGCATATTACGTTATATTATAAGGCATTTTCAATGATAGACTGCAAATATTACGTTATATTATAAGGTATTTTGAATGATACACTGCATATTATATTATATTATAAGATATTTTCAATGATAGACTGCATATTACGTTATATTATAAGGTATTTTCAATGATACACTGCATATTACGTTATATCATAAGGTATTTTCAATGATACACTGCATATTACATTACATTATAAGGTATTTTCATTGATACACTGCTAATTACGGTATATTATAAGGTATTTCAATGATACAGTGCATGTTACGTTATATTATAAGGTATTTTTCAATGATACACAGCATATTACCTTATATTATAAGGTATTTTCAATGATACACTGCATATTACGTTATATTGCAAGGTATTGTCAATGATAGACTGCATATTACGTTATATTATAAGGTATTTTCAATGATACACTGCATATTACGTTATATCATAAGGTATTTTCAATGATACACTGCATATTACGTTATATTATAAGGCATTTTCAATGATAGACTGCATATTACGTTATATTATAAGGTATTTTCAATGATACACTGCATATTACATTATATTATAATGTATTTTCAATAATACACTGCATATTACGTTATATTACAAGGCATTTTCAATGATAGACTGCAAATATTACGTTTTATTATAAGGTATTTTCAATGATACACTGCATATTACATTACATTATAAGGTATTTTCAATGATACACTTCTAATTACGGTATATTATAAGGTATTTTCAATGATACACTGCATATTACGTTATATTATAAGGTATTTTCAATGATACACTGCATATTACGTTATATTACAAGGCATTTTCAATGATAGACTGCAAATATTACGTTATATTATAAGGTATTTTGAACGATACACTGCATATTAGATTATATTATAAGGTATTTTCAATGATAGACTGCATGTTACGTTATATTATAAGGTATTTTCAATGATACACAGCATATTACGTTATATCATAAGGTATTTTCAATGATACACTGCATATTACGTTATATTATAAGGCATTTTCAATGATAGACTGCAAATATTACGTTATATTATAAGGTATTTTGAATGATACACTGCATATTAGATTATATTATAAGATATTTTCAATGATACACTGCATATTACGTTATATTATAAGGTATTTTGAACGATACACTGCATATTAGATTATATTATAAGGTATTTTCAATGATACACTGCATATTACGTTATATTACAAGGCATTTTCAATGATAGTCTGCAAATATTACGTTATATTATAAGGTGTTTTGAACGATACACTGCATATTAGATTATATTATAAGGTATTTTCAATGATACACTGGTATTACGTTATATTATAAGGTATTTTCAATGATACACTGCATATTACGTTATATTGTAAGGTATTTTCAATGATACACTGCATATTACATTATATTATATGGTATTTTCAATAATACACTGCATATTACGTTATATTATAAGGTATTTTCAATGATAGACTGCATATTACGTTATATTATAAGGTATTTTCAATGATACACTGCATATTACGTTATATTGTAAGGTATTGTCAATGATAGACTGCATATTACGTTATATTATAAGGTATTTTCAATGATACACTGCATATTACGTTATATCATAAGGTATTTTCAATGATACACTGCATATTACGTTATATTATAAGGCATTTTCAATGATAGACTGCAAATATTACGTTATATTATAAGGTATTTTCAATGATACACTGCATATTACGTTATATCATAAGGTATTTTCAATGATACACTGCATATTACATTACATTATAAGGTATTTTCATTGATACACTGCTAATTACGGTATATTATAAGGTATTTTCAATGATACAGTGCATGTTACGTTATATTATAAGGTATTTTCAATGATACACAGCATATTACCTTATATTATAAGGTATTTTCAATGATACACTGCATATTACGTTATATTATAAGGTATTTTCAATGATACACTGCATATTACGTTATATTATAAGGTATTTTCAATGATACACTGCATATTACGTTATATTATAAGGTATTTTCAATGATACACTGCATATTACGTTATATTATAAGGTATTTTCAATGATAGACTGCATATTACGTTATATTATAAGGTATTTTCAATGATACACTGCATATTACGTTATATTATAAGGTATTTTCAATGATACACTGCATATTACGTTATATTACAAGGCATTTTCAATGATAGACTGCAAATATTACGTTTTATTATAAGGTATTTTCAATGATACACTGCATATTACATTACATTATAAGGTATTTTCAATGATACACTTCTAATTACGGTATATTATAAGGTATTTTCAATGATACACTGCATATTACGTTATATTATAAGGTATTTTCAATGATACACTGCATATTACGTTATATTACAAGGCATTTTCAATGATAGGCTGCAAATATTACGTTATATTATAAGGTATTTTGAACGATACACTGCATATTAGATTATATTATAAGGTATTTTCAATGATAGACTGCATGTTACGTTATATTATAAGGTATTTTCAATGATACACAGCATATTACCTTATATTATAAGGTATTTTCAATGATACACTGCATATTACGTTATATTATAAGGCATTTTCAATGATAGACTGCAAATATTACGTTATATTATAAGGTATTTTGAATGATACACTGCATATTAGATTATATTATAAGATATTTTCAATGATACACTGCATATTACGTTATATTATAAGGTATTTTCAATGATACACTGCTAATTACGGTATATTATAAGGTATTTTCAATGATACACTGCATATTACGTTATATTATAAGGTATTTTGAACGATACACTGCATATTAGATTATATTATAAGGTATTTTCAATGATACACTGCATATTACGTTATATTACAAGGCATTTTCAATGATAGTCTGCAAATATTACGTTATATTATAAGGTGTTTTGAACGATACACTGCATATTAGATTATATTATAAGGTATTTTCAATGATACACTGGTATTACGTTATATTATAAGGTATTTTCAATGATACACTGCATATTACGTTATATTGTAAGGTATTTTCAATGATACACTGCATATTACATTATATTATATGGTATTTTCAATAATACACTGCATATTACGTTATATTATAAGGTATTTTCAATGATAGACTGCATATTACGTTATATTATAAGGTATTTTCAATGATACACTGCATATTACGTTATATTATAAGGTATTTTCAATGATACACTGCTAATTACGGTATATTATAAGGTATTTTCAATGATACACTGCATATTACGTTATATTTTAAGGTATTTTCAATGATACACTGCATATTACGTTATATTGTAAGGTATTTTCAATGATACACTGCATATTACATTATATTATATGGTATTTTCAATAATACACTGCATATTACGTTATATTATAAGGTATTTCCATGATAGACGGCATATTACATTACATTATAAGGTATTTTCAATGATACACTGCTAATTACGGTATATTATAAGGTATTTTCAATGATACTCTGCATAATACATTATATTATAATGTATTTTCAAAGATACACTGCATATTACGTTATATTACAAGGCATTTTCAATGATAGTCTGCAAATATTACGTTATATTATAAGGTATTTTGAACGATACACTGGATATTAGATTATATTATAAGGTATTTTCAATGATACACTGCATATTGCGTTATATTATAAGGTATTTTCAATGATACACTGCATATTACGTTATATTATAAGGTATTTTCAATGATACACTGCATATTACGTTATATTATAAGGTATTCTCAATGATACACTGCATATTACATTATATTATATGGTATTTTCAATGATAGTCTGCAAATATTACGTTATATTATAAGGTATTTTGAACGATACACTGCATATTACGTTATATTATAAGGTATTTTCAATGATACACTGCATATTACGTTATATTATAAGGCATTTTCAATGATAGACTGCAAATATTACGTTATATTATAAGGTATTATGAATGATACACTGCATATTAGATTATATTATAAGATATTTTCAATGATACACTGCATATTACATTACATTATAAGGTATTTTCATTGATACACTGCTAATTACGGTATATTATAAGGTATTTTTAATGATACACTGCATGTTACGTTATATTATAAGGTATTTTCAATGATACACAGCATATTACCTTATATTATAAGGTATTTTCAATGATACACTGCATATTACGTTATATCATAAGGTATTTTCAATGATACACTGCATATTACGTTATATTATAAGATATTTTCAATGATACACTGCATATTACGTTATATTATAAGGTATTTTCAATGATACACTGCATACTACGTTATATTATATCACTTATTTTCAATAATACACTGCATATTACGTTATATTATAAGGTATTTTCAATGATAGACTGCATATTACGTTATATTATAAGGTATTTTCAATGATACACTGCATATACGTTATATTATAAAGGTATTTTCAATGATACACTGCATATTACGTTATATTATTAGGCATTTTCAATGATAGACTGCAAATATTACGTTATATTATAAGGTATTTTGAATGATAGACTGCATATTACATTACATTATAAGGTATTTTCATTGATACACTGCTAATTACGGTATATTATAAGGTAGTTTCAATGATACACTGCATGTTACGTTATATTATAAGGTATTTTCAATGACACACAGCATATTACCTTATATTATAAGGTATTTTCAATGATACACTGCATACTACGTTATATTATAAGGTATTTTCAATGATACACTGCATATTACGTTATATTGTAAGGTATTTTCAATGATACACTGCATATTACATATATATTATATGGTATTTTCAATAATACACTGCATATTACGTTATATTATAAGGTATTTTCAATGATAGACTGCATATTACGTTATATTATAAGGTATTTTCAATGATACACTGCATATTACGTTATATTATAAGGTATTTTCAATGATACACTGCTAATTACGGTATATTATAAGGTATTTTCAATGATACACTGCATATTACGTTATATTTTAAGGTATTTTCAATGATACACTGCATATTACGTTATATTGTAAGGTATTTTCAATGATACACTGCATATTACATTATATTATATGGTATTTTCAATAATACACTGCATATTACGTTATATTATAAGGTATTTTCAATGATAGACTGCATATTACGTTATATTATAAGGTATTTTCAATGTTACACTGCATATTACGTTATATTGTAAGGTATTGTCAATGATAGACTGCATATTACGTTATATTATAAGGTATTTTCAATGATACACTGCATATTACGTTATATCATAAGGTATTTTCAATGATACACTGCATATTACGTTATATTATAAGGCATTTTCAATGATAGACTGCAAATATTACGTTATATTATAAGGTATTTTGAATGATACACAGCATATTAGATTATAATTATAAGATATTTCCATGATAGACGGCATATTACATTACATTATAAGGTATTTTCAATGATACACTGCTAATTACGGTATATTATAAGGTATTTTCAATGATACTCTGCATATTACATTATATTATAATGTATTTTCAAAGATACACTGCATATTACGTTATATTACAAGGCATTTTCAATGATAGTCTGCAAATATTACGTTATATTATAAGGTATTTTGAACGATACACTGGATATTAGATTATATTATAAGGTATTTTCAATGATACACTGCATATTGCGTTAATATTATAAGGTATTTTCAATGATACACTGCATATTACGTTATATTATAAGGTATTTTCAATGATACACTGCATATTACGTTATATTATAGGTATTCTCAATGATACACTGCATATTACGTTATATTATATGGTATTTTCAATGATAGTCTGCAAATATTACGTTATATTATAAGGTATTTTGAACGATACACTGCATATTACGTTATATTATAAGGTATTTTCAATGATACACTGCATATTACGTTATATTATAAGCATTTTCAATGATAGACTGCAAATATTACGTTATATTATAAGGTATTTTGAATGATACACTGCATATTAGATTATATTATAAGATATTTTCAATGAAACACTGCATATTACATTACATTATAAGGTATTTTCATTGATACACTGCTAATTACGGTATATTATAAGGTATTTTTAATGATACACTGCATGTTACGTTATATTATAAGGTATTTTCAATGATACACAGCATATTACCTTATATTATAAGGTATTTTCAATGATACACTGCATATTACGTTATATCATAAGGTATTTTCAATGATACACTGCATATTACGTTATATTATAAGATATTTTCAATGATACACTGCATATTACGTTATATTATAAGGTATTTTCAATGATACACTGCATATTACGTTATATTATAAGGTAGTTTCAATAATACACAGCATATTACGTTATATTATAAGGTATTTTCAATGATAGACTGCATATTACGTTATATTATAAGGTATTTTCAATGATACACTGCATATTACGTTATATTATAAGGTATTTTCAATGATACACTGCATATTACGTTATATTATAGGCATTTTCAATGATAGACTGCAAATATTACGTTATATTATAAGGTATTTTGAATGATAGACTGCATATTACATTACATTATAAGGTATTTTCATTGATACACTGCTAATTACGGTATATTATAAGGTAGTTTCAATGATACACTGCATGTTACGTTATATTATAAGGTATTTTCAATGACACACAGCATATTACCTTATATTATAAGGTATTTTCAATGATACACTGCATATTACGTTATATCATAAGGTATTTTCAATGATACACTGCATATTACGTTATATTATAAGGCATTTTCAATGATAGACTGCAAATATTACGTTATATTATAAGGTATTTTGAATGATACACTGCATATTATATTATATTATAAGATATTATCAATGATAGACTGCATATTACGTTATATTATAAGGTATTTTCAATGATACACTGCATATTACGTTATATCATAAGGTATTTTCAATGATACACTGCATATTACATTACATTATAAGGTATTTTCAATGATACACTGCTAATTACGGTATATTATAAGGTATTTTCAATGATACAGTGCATGTTACGTTATATTATAAGGTATTTTCAATGATACACAGCATATTACCTTATATTATAAGGTATTTTCAATGATACACTGCATATTACGTTATATTGCAAGGTATTGTCAATGATAGACTGCATATTACGTTATATTATAAGGTATTTTCAATGATACACTGCATATTACGTTATATCATAAGGTATTTTCAATGATACACTGCATATTACGTTATATTATAAGGCATTTTCAATGATAGACTGCATATTACGTTATATTATAAGGTATTTTCAATGATACACTGCATATTACATTATATTATAATGTATTTTCAATAATACACTGCATATTACGTTATATTACAAGGCATTTTCAATGATAGACTGCAAATATTACGTTTTATTATAAGGTATTTTCAATGATACACTGCATATTACATTATATTATAAGGTATTTTCAATGATACACTTCTAATTACGGTATATTATAAGGTATTTTCAATGATACACTGCATATTACGTTATATTATAAGGTATTTTCAATGATACACTGCATATTACGTTATATTACAAGGCATTTTCAATGATAGACTGCAAATATTACGTTATATTATAAGGTATTTTGAACGATACACTGCATATTAGATTATATTATAAGGTATTTTCAATGATAGACTGCATGTTACGTTATATTATAAGGTATTTTCAATGATACACTGCATATTACGTTATATCATAAGGTATTTTCAATGATACACTGCATATTACGTTATATTATAAGGCATTTTCAATGATAGACTGCAAATATTACGTTATATTATAAGGTATTTTGAATGATACACTGCATATTAGATTATATTATAAGATATTTTCAATGATACACTGCATATTACGTTATATTATAAGGTATTTTCAATGATACACTGCTAATTACGGTATATTATAAGGTATTTTCAATGATACACTGCATATTACGTTATATTATAAGGTATTTTGAACGATACACTGCATATTAGATTATATTATAAGGTATTTTCAATGATACACTGCATATTTACGTTATATTACAAGGCATTTTCAATGATAGTCTGCAAATATTACGTTATATTATAAGGTGTTTTTGAACGATACACTGCATATTAGATTATATTATAAGGTATTTTCAATGATACACTGGTATTACGTTATATTATAAGGTATTTTCAATGATACACTGCATATTACGTTATATTATAAGGTATTTTTCAATGATACACTGCATATTACATTATATTATATGGTATTTTCAATAATACACTGCATATTACGTTATATTATAAGGTATTTTCAATGATAGACTGCATATTACGTTATATTATAAGGTATTTTCAATGATACACTGCATATTACGTTATATTATAAGGTATTTT